>FIZU01006962.1:0-10928 GCA_900064475.1 Pseudococcus longispinus
GGGGGGGGGGGGGGGGGGATTGAATTATGTTTTTGCGTTACAAAATTTTGTACCCTGTAACTCTGATGAGGCTTTGAACTTGAAAAATTTCTGATTGTGGCAGTGGTTCAAATAATGTAAAAATCGTAAAAATTTTCATAATCATTTAAAATATGATTAAATCGGTAAAAACATTCTGAAAATTGTAGAAAATATTGTTGAAATGGTCAAAAATTTCATAAAAATCAGCGCATTGTTGTAGAAATTTCCAACAAATTTTAAAAGTCGTCGAAAATGTTGTTAAAATTGTTAAAATGTAAAAAAATTTTTAATACAGAATACTGTAAAAACGGTCCAAAAATCATGAAAAAGTTCAAATGACTTGAAATTTAAAAAAAATTTTATAAAAATCATTTGAAATAAAAATCCCTAAAATATCATGAAAGTTGTCAAAAATGTTATTAAAATTATTAAAATATTGTAAATACAATCCAAAAATAATGAGAAATGTCAAAAATCTCGTGAAAAATCTAAAAAATTTTCATACAAGTTATTTGAAATATGAAAAAAATGATGAAAAAATCGTGAAAGTGGTCAAAATTGTTGTTACAATTGTCAAAATGTCCAAAAAATATAAAATCAATGTAAATTGGTCCAAAAATCACGAAAAGTGAAAAAAAATTCGTGAAAATTTTTAAAAAGTTTCATAAAAGTAATTTGAAATGAATGTGAAAAAAATTCTCAAAAAAACGTGAAAACTGTCAAAAATCTTGTAAACATTTATGAGATATGAAAATATGATTAAAAAATCATGAAAGTTGTTGAAAATGTTAAAATTGCCAAAATATCAAAAAAAAATCATAAACTAACTGTAAAAACAGTCCAAAAATGATGAAAAATTTCAAAATTTTCATGAAAATCATTTGAAATAAATGTGAAAAAAATTCTCAAAAAAACGCGAAAATTGTCAAAAATAAAAAAACTTTCATTAAAATTTATGAGATATGAAAATATGATTAATAAATCATGAAAGTCGTCGAAAATGTTGAAATTGTCAAAATATCAAAAATAATCATAAAAGTACTTTAAAAACGGTCCAAAATCATTTTAAATAAATGTGAAAACAATTCTCTAAAAAACATGAACATTGTCAAAAATCTGGTAAAAATTGTAAAAAACTCTCATACAAACTATTTGAAATTAATGAAAAAATCGTGAAAGTCGTCGAAAATGTTATAATTGTCAAAATGTCTAAAAAACAGCAAATTTACTTCAAAAACATTACAAAAATCATGAAAAATCAAAAAAAAAATCGTTGAAACTTTTAAAAAATTTCATAAAAATCATTTGAAATAAATGAGAAAAAAGTTCTCAAAAAAACATAAATTGTCAAAAATCTCGTAAAAATTGTAAAAAACTTTCGTAAAAATCGGTTAAATATGGAAAATATGGTTAGAAAATCATGAAAGTCGTCGAAAATGTTGAAATCGTAAAAATGACAAAAAATTTATAAAAATACTGCAAAAACGGTCCAAAAACCATGAAAAGCTTCAAAAATTTCGTAAAATTAAAAAAAATTATATGAAAATCATTTGAAATAAACGTGAAAAAAATCCTCAAAAGATCATGAAAATCGTTAAACATGGTATTGAAATTGTCAAAATATTGTTTACACGATCCAAAAATCATGAAAAAAGTCAAAAATTTCGTGGAAATTAGAAAAAACTTTCAAAAAAATCATGAAAATCCTCAAAAATGTCATTATACCTGATTGTCGAAATTTTCATAAAAATCATGAAAAATATTAAAAGCCTCGGAAAAATTGCAAGAAAGTTTCATAAAAATTATTTTAAATATGAAAGAATCATTAAAGCCGTCGAAAATGTTGTCACAATTGTCGAAATTTTTGCAAAAATTAGTGAAAAGATTGTAAACACCTTCAAAAAGTCATGAAAAAGGTCAAAAATGTTGTTATAATTGCCGAAATTTACTCAAAAATCAATAAAAATATTGCAAAAATAGTAAAAAAAAATTATAAAATGCTTCTAAAATCTTTTAAAAATTGCTAGAATTTTTGAACATTTTCGAAGATTTCCATAATTTTCTTACCATTTTGTGTTATTTTGACTGATTTTCATCAAAATTTGTAAAAATTTTGGCGTCTATTATATATTACGAGTATTTCAACCACTTTTATAACGTTTTCCAACGATTCTTAGGAATATTTTCATAATTTTTAAGAAATTTTTGATACTTTTTACGACTTTTTTTGACTTCTTAACAAAATTATTTCTGATTTTTATAAACATTCGATAAATGAACGCAATTTTCGACAATTTGAATGATTTTTTGACAATTTTCTCAATGTTTTTAACAATTTTTGTGAAAATATTGACAATTTCAACAAATTATTCAACAAATTTCATAGTTTTTTGGCCGTTTCTATCATATTTTTACGAAATTCTCAACAATTTTTACAATTTTTCTCTTTACTTTGTGATTTTTGGACCATTTCAAAGATATTTTCACCGATTTTTTTGACTATTTCAACAATTTTTACAAGATTTTAAACAATTTTCACGATTTTTTGACGAATTTTATAGGTATTATTTTTCATAATTTTTGTGGAAATTTTCAACTTTTTTTTCGAAATTTAAACTACTTTCACAACATATTTAAATTTCATTGGAGCCTCCGCGAACCAACTCACTATTTAGAAGGGAATTCATTCAAAATAACGGATTTCATACAAAGCTCGGCTATCTCGTACAAATACATATTGTGTGCCTAATACATTATGATGGCATTTTTGTCAATTTTCATCGACTTTGTCAGTTGGTCGTTTAACGGTAGATAAATTAAAGTTAATTAAGATAACTCTGAAAATAATTGCTGACTAGGTACCCTATATCGCATTACCATAAATTTTATTAATTTTAAATAATATTCCCATGCCACCGTTATCCTAACCTTTAAACAATTGAACGTGCTATAACATTTAGAATTACCTATGTCTCTTGAACTAGTTACAAATTCTCATATGATATGTAACTGCGAATACTAAGTTAATGTATAACTAACGAAAACAATTCTAGTTTAATCAGACCTTCCTATACGTTTAACTCTGCATCTCCGGGTACGAGTACCTATATTCCTATCGTAAAGTACATACGCGCAGTTTTAAGTGCTGCAGTATCCAAGGTATTTCAGCTCCACTCACGACGATGTGAGGAGTAAGTAAAACTGTATAAAATTGAAAGTGGCAGAGAGAAGAAAATGAGTTTGATGCATCGAGTAGCAGAAGAAAAATTAACGATGGCGAAACCGGAATTCGTCGCAGATTCTTATTAATTAATTTCTCGTTTTTATAATCCCTTCGATTTAAATTTTTTGGTAAATTCGGGGTTCGAGCTCGAAATATGCCTAAAAGAATGGCGTATAATTAGCAATAAAAATCTGGAGGACGTTTCCGGTTGATTTCTATTACTCGGATAGATATTTCATGATGCAAGACATTTTCCACGATGAGAGATATGGTCATATAGAATGAGGTTTGCCCGTTCAATTTTAAATGTGTTACAAATATGCTTATAGCATCTTTAAAATTAACACACATATTTGACCTTATTTCGCGAAGAAAAACTGATTACGCCATCCAAAGGGAAATTAATCGAATATTAGTGTCCATATTATACACTTTAACTAATAATGTATAGACTCGTTCTCTAGTTATCTGTACCTTTGATAGCTGTTAGCTGCTACCTAGGTACTTTCTATTCAAAGCTGAAAAGAATCGCACGTGCGTAGAAATTTCAATGAATAAGTCGTTTATGATAATGCAATACAATTTTTCATTCATATATGCTATTGCCAAAAATATTTATAATTTTTCCATCACCGTGTTGCAAATGTACCTACTCGTACATATGTATAAATGACATTGTAGTTTAGGTATTTTTTTTTAATACGAATATTCCATTTCTAAGAATGATTAATGGGTATTTATGAGTGTGCATTTGAAAATTTTCAAATAAATTGATTTTCGATGGTGAGAAAAATGTTGGAATTTTCCGAGGCTTCGTCCAATGGCCTTTGAAATTATGACCTAATTATTTGTACATAGTGGGGGAGAGGGGTTATAAAAAGGGATAAAATGATACTCGTACAATGTAACTTCAATTTATACGATCACACTCATTATGTTTACAACAAAAAATATTATGATTTATTGATTTTTGCAGAAAATTTCAATGTTTACAAAAATTCTAAACTTACAAGTTGAAGTTTTTATTAATATGTGATGCGATCTATGAAACCCAAGCAGAAGTCGAAAAACAAAATTTTACTGCAGAGCAATTTTCAAATTTTTCCAAATTTTTGGATAGCTAAGAGTCTAAAAACTCATTTTTCTCAAAAATTTTGAAAAATTGAAATGTAAGTTTCCAAACTTTGGAAAATTATACTAAAGTAATGAAAGCTTAGCACACTCTAGTTTTCTTTAAAATTTCCAGAAAACTATGGAGAATTTAAGATGGCAAAAATAAAAATAAAAAAATGCTGACTTCTTCTTGGGTTTCATAGATCTCATCACATATTTATTTCAACTTTTACAAAAATCTTTTTTATTCAAAATCTGAACATTAATCAAATTTGTTAATAATTTTAAGAATAATGTAAAAATAACACAAATTTTCACAACTCCATAAAAAGATTTTATCGAAATTCTCTATTGTTACCAACAAGAAGTCAGCGTACAAATTAATTACAAGAAATGAATTTATTTTGGCTGCGAATCTTCATATTTGAACAAAATTTCAATTTTTACAGAGAATCCCAAAATACTTATAAAAAGAATTTTAATTTTCATACAAAATCTATATTTTTTTACAAAAAAATAATAATTTTTACAAAAAAATGCAATTTTTACAAAAAAATGCAATTTTTACAAAAAAAAATGCAATTTTTACAAAAAAATGCAATTTTTACCAAAAAATTACAATTTTTACAAAAAAATTCAATTTTTACCAAAAAATTACAATTTTTACAAAAAAATGCAATTTTTACAAAAAATGCAATTTTTACAAAAAATGCAATTTTTACAAAAAATGCAATTTTTACAAAAAATGCAATTTTTACAAAAAATGCAATTTTTACAAAAAATGCAATTTTTACAAAAAATGCAATTTTTACAAAAAATGCAATTTTTACAAAAAATGCAATTTTTACAAAAAATGCAATTTTTACAAAAAAATGCAATTTTTACAAAAAAAATGCAATTTTACCAAAAAAATGCAATTTTACCAAAAAATTACAATTTTTATTAAAAAAATATAATTTTTACAAAAAAAATACAATTTTTACCAAAGAATTACAATTTTAATAAAAAATTACAATTTTAATAAAAAATTACAGTTTTAACAAAAAATTGCAACTTTTACAAAAAATTACAACTTCTACAAAAAATTACAATTTTTACAAAAAAAGTACAATTTTTACAAAAAATTACAATTTTTACAAAAAAAATTACAATTTTTACAAAAAAAAATTACAATTTTTACAGAAAATGAAAGTTATTTCAATTTTTACAAAGAATTTCAGTTTTTCGCAAAAGGCCTTTTTCTCAGTAAGTAAATCACAATTTTTGGAAGCAATCTTGCTCGTATTTATACGAAAATCTCAATTTTTACAAAATTTTACAATTGTTTTATTTTTGCAAAAATAATTTCAATTTTTACAAAAATTGTTACTTTTTTTGAAACTTGTACTTTGTTTTGATCAATAATTTCAATTGTTATTAAAATTCTTAATTTTTGCAATTTTTTTGCTCAAAATCCTCAACATTAACAAAAGATTTACATTAGGTTAAAGCTTTCAATTTTTGCGACAAAATGGCCAACTTTTATGAAAAATAACATCACAATTTTTACAACTAAAAATTGAAATTAACAGCATTGAAAATGTAAAATTCATGGTGATTTAAATTGAGAGTTCTGATATACTTATTTCATCTTTTATTTGCATGTTTTGAATTTTTTTGGGCATATTTTTTTAGTTATTTTTTTGAGCAAAACTAATAATTTAAAAAATGTCTATGAAAAAAATTATAGTTTTTTTCTGAAGCACAGTTCTTTAGTCCTCCATGAATTGAGGGAATTCAAATAAAACTTGAACAGCAAAATGATTCCTGACGATTCTGATGCTACTACGTTGCATTGGTAAAAAAAATCTTTCCAGGGATATCCAATAAAGTGGAGGGGGAAAAAAGCATACCTCAGATTTTGACCAAATCCAGGAGACTGGTTCATTTTGAGTTGAAGGTGCATCATAGAAAATTTTATACTCTTTAGCTCAAAGGTGAATGGAGCTGGAGGTGCTCAAAGAGAGGGGGGTCACTTTTGAAAAAAAAACATAGTATTTTTGCCACTTTTGGGTCTCGCACCTCGGCACCCTCTGAAAAAGTTCAATTTTAGTTTCTACACCCTCCTAGGTCATTGACCTCGAATTTGGATACCATTTATTACCCTCATACCAGGAGGTTTAAAGCTTGCAGATCACTGAAAAATCTAGATTTTTAGGTCACAAAAAATTAAATACCTTCTGCTTGGTACCAAAACCGGACTTGAAGGGCTCCTATTGGTCTAGAAAAATTATTTCGACCAAAAAATTGAAAAATTAATCACAATTTTCTTAATTTTTCATGATAAAAATCTATTTTTGCAAAAATCGAAAGTTGGCAAGACTGCAACGAAAAATTTTCAAGTTTTTTAATCGAAATAGTTTTTCTGCGTCAATAGGAGCCCTCTAGGTCCGGCTTTGGTACCAAGCAGAGGGTATTTTATTTTTTTGTGAATCAAAAATCTCGATTTTCAAGTGATTTGCAACTTTTCAACCACTTGGTAATGCAGGTATCCAATTTCAAGGTCAATGGCATGAGTGAAGTGTAAAAACTCAAACTGCACTTTTTCAGAGGGTGACCGAGATGCCAGATAGGTGACACTATCCAAAAATTTCAAAAAATCCATGTTTTTACAAAAATGACCCCACTTTGAGCACCCCCAGCTCCTTTCCCCTTTTAGCTAGGGGTCTAAAATTTTCTATGGTGCATCTCCAACTCAAAATGAACCACCCCTTGGATTTGGTCAAAATCCTAGGTAAGTTTTTTTTTACAATCCTTGCTTTTTTCGTAAAAAATATCCCTTCCCTGTGTGATACCATACCTGCGTTTCTGTGACAGGCTCATAAATTGTGCAAATTGCAAAACTCATGTAATTTTTTTTTATTGGAATGACTGTAAAGAAAATTCGCCCAACTATTAATAAATGGTGAAAAAAATTGAACGTTTATAGCTCGAGCACAAAATACACACCTGCATATTAGGTACCTGTGAATCCAATTTCTCGCAGGTACCTATTGGCGAATAAAAATAAAAATAAAATTATATCTCAATCAAATAGTTAACAAGTTTATTTAGCATACCTATATAACGTTACAGAACGTATTTATCTAACGGAATTCTTACCTGTTTATTTTGTCGACCTCATAGGTCATTCTTTAACCAATATTTCCCACAATATTTATCAATTATTTTATATCGAATGTGGAAACGAAGTGATGCTAGTCTGCACCAGCGTGCCACGCCGCGCTACATTCAGATTAAGGTAAAATGGATTTCCAACACCTATCAATTAACGGCGTTTTACCGCCTTGTGCGATGCAGAATTTTATACCACGTTAACAAGGTAATTTCATTTAATCTTCGGTGCGATATTGTATCATTTACTTGTGATAAATCTCTGCCTATTATCTTATTTATACGAATAAAATGAAAACCCCTGATTAAGCGGATCGTTTAGCAAAAACTCATGGTATATACAGAGTTCCTTAACATTGTACAAGTACATGGTCCTTGTGCACCGTTAGTGGACGTTATGCACGAACTTCGTTTACGCCTTGAAACCGGCATCCGTCAATCGAAATAGTTTTTCGTGGCGGCGGCGTCGGATGCGTCGGCAGCGGAATTAAGGATAAATTGAGTTTCAAGATGCTAAACGTTTTTACCGCCTTAATTCTGCATTTTAAAAGAATTCCTTTAAATAACGACAGCTAACATGTTGTCCATCAACGATCACGACTAATACATTATACCGCGAGTATGTATGTACCTCTATATACCTCTATATACCTCAACCTACGTACTCGTACGTTTAATTCGATCATGCATTCAACTTTGCGTATCCGATCAAATTTTCTTCATTCCACATATTCCCGTTCGCGGTGTTAATTTTTTCCAAACATAGGTAAACAACCGAGCATTGTTATTTCCTCGTTTGGTGAAATCGCGCGCCGAGCAGTTATGTAAATATGTAATAATTTGACTCTTCCATACGTCTTGGAAAAATTTTTCAATATGCTAAATAAAGCGTAACGACGGGTAAAATTTTAGCTTATGCATTTGTCACATATACGTGCTCTTTCGATTATTTTTTTGTACTTTTTTTTCATCGTGTCTTCAAATCAACGGTAAATATCTAAGATATAGGTACGAAACGCTTAATCTACTAGTTTGGTATGCTCTCGTAGCTTTGTACGAGTACATTTTAAAACGTATTCAAATTTTTATCCAATTTTAACCATTATCGAACAGCTTGACGAGCAGACGGATTATTTTATCCGTATAATTACGGTTTTGAATAGCTTCTCGCACCTATAATCGAATCACGAAATATACATGCGTTTATTTTTAGATGCCTGGCTACCTATATGTATGCTTTTTAGGGATCGGTGAAGATATCCGTTTTTTTTTTTACCTATCACCTGTGAGAATGAAATACGATACTAAGATACTTGGTGTTTTGGCTGCCAAGTTTTTGGTCGGTATGATGATTACAGGTTCATATTAGGTAGATCTATTTTTATGCTTGCCATTTTAGTGAAACTTTTAGACCGTATAGAATTACATTACTGTTTTGAGGTGGAGAGAATATCAGCTACCAAATCGATTTGCCTTTGAAGAAATCATTTTTTAAAGCTTTTAGATTGAAAGTTTCATATTTTAAAGAAGTGTTTCGTTGAAATATTATGAAAACGCGTGATAGAAATTGGTTGAAATGTGATGAACATTGTTGAAAACATTGGTAAATTTTTTAAAAATGTTGCAAAGCTTTTGTGATAAGGCAAAAGCTCTCCTTCTTTTCAAAAACCACGAAGGGAGGTGCCAAGTATTTAAAATAAAAAACTGAATTTATTAAAATCGCTGCAATTTTTTTTAAATTCACGGTAGATAGATACGAGTTAGGCACGATTCAAGTTGAAGAAAATTAGTGAGTAGACTTTTCGATTATCGATTTTTTTTGAAATTGGAAAGGGGGTATAATTTAAAAAAAAATTTAAATTACCATTTTTGATTCTTCCCTTTTTGTAGTGAAGTGGTTCAGTCTTGAAGCACCAAAGTTCGATTTTCGATTGTTCCAACTTCCAACTGTTGCTATTTTGGACACCGCTGTAAAGGTTTTCATTTTTCAACTAACCATATAGATTGTGAAAATAGTTCAAATTGTTTTGGGGTATTTTCGTTTTTTTTCACAGGAAACATGGCTTTATAGTTCAATTTTGGAAAATTGTCAACTTTGGATACCCCTGAAATTTTTTGAAATTTTATCTTATCAAACTGTAATAGGGTCGATTTGAGAATTTTTTGATCGGTTTTCAAAAAGTTGGTTTGGTGGTAGGGAGAGGGGGTAAAATTTGAAAGTTTTCAAGTTGGTAGAATTTTTTCCGATTTTCTGATTACTTAAATTTCATCATTTTTTCCAAATTTTCAATCGTCCGGGGGGGGGGGGGGGGGGGGAGGTCCAGACTAACTGGACCTCCTCTCCTTAACCCCACCTAAGTACGCCACTGCCTTAGATAACACAAAAAAAGAATTATACGAGATTAAACAGCGAGCATATCACTTGAAAGTGAATTTTATCCTCTTTTAAAAAATCATTATAAACAATTTTGACATGGATATTGTCTTGTGATTGGGGTGAATCTCAAAATTTTGTCCATTTTTTTTTGTCTATCTCTCGTATTCATTTTTCGGATCCGTGAAAACCGTCACGAAATTCCTTGACCATGACTTTTAGACATTTTATCAAACTTTTTTTGAATTTGAAAAATTTTCAGATTTCCATTGATTTTTGAACTTGAAAATTTTCTCAGAGAAAATGTTGACTTTTAGACATTTTGTCGGACAAATAATTTAGACTTTTTGAATCAAGAAAATTTTAGCAATCAGAGTAACCTTCCGATATTTTGTCAAGCAGACTTCTTGGATTTGGAAAATTTCAGATATTACGCTGACTTTCAGACATTTTGTCAGCATTTTTTATACTTGCAAAATTTTTAAGAATTCAAATAAACTTTTGGATTTGGAAAATGTCCATTTATAGACTTGAAACATTTCTAGAAAGTTCAATTCAGACACGTTGTTAGACAGATTTTTACCTAGACTGACTTTCAGACATTTTATCAGACCTTTTTGAATTTAGAGAAATTTTCAGATTTCAACCAACTTTCTATACTTGACATTGCATTTCCAAAATTTTTCAAAAAATTCCATTACGAAATTAATTTACCAAAAATCCGTTAGGTACAATGACTTTTAGATATTTTGTCTGACTTTTTTGAACTTGGAAAAATTTTCAAAATTCAAATGACTTTTTGGACTTGGACAATTTTAAGAAAATTTCAAATATCACAACTTTATGGACTTGAAAAATTCAATGAGCTAAAGCTGGAAAGGCCAGGGACTTCTTGTTAGGCTTTTGAAAACTCATGAATTTTAAAAGGACATATCCATGTATAACCCAGTGACGGCGAGAGGGGGGTACAGAAGGTACATTTGTACCGGGCCCGGACTTTTTCCAAGGGCCCGCGGGCCAAACGGTCAAAGGATTGAAACAAAA
>FIZU01006965.1:0-17037 GCA_900064475.1 Pseudococcus longispinus
TTTTGTAAAACATGAGGAGGGAGGGGAAGGATACAAAAGTATTTATAAAATAACACCCGGGTCTGCGCTCATTTTGATGCTGCGTAAACGAGGAATTAAAATATTTGGAAAAATGGAAATTATTGAAATCGATTTTCTAAAAATTCTGCCCCTTAAAATAAAAGAGTAGGCAATTTGTGCAACATGAAAAATGAAACGTAGGACTTATGTGTTCATGTACTAGAAGTAATAATACCAGGCTAAGATTTTTGTGGGCGCAGGAAAATAAAATTGTCAGCGACCTTTTTTTTGATGTGTGGTAACCCCGGGTTAATAATCAGAGCTCGCAGCGGTAAAATTCTGGGGCGGCAAATTTTGAAGAAAAAAAATCGAAGAATTAAGAAATATGTGATGGAAAATTTTGAAAAAAAAAAATCGAAGAATTAAAAAATAATGTGACAGCAAATTTTGAAAAAAAAATTGAAAAATTAGGTATTTCGATTAAAAAAATTGAAAATTTTTCATTGCAATCTTGCCAATTTCCGATGTTTATAATAAATTAATATTTTCTTAATTTTTCATGATTAAAATCAATTTTTGCAAAAATCGAATGTTGGCAACACTGCAATGGAAAATTTTCAATTTTTTAATCGAAATAATTTTTTTGCATCAATGGGAGCTCTTTAAATCCAATTTTGGTACCAATCACAGGTTATCTCATTTTTTTGAAACTCAAAAATCTCGATTTTTCAGCCATCTGCAACTTTTTGATCTCCTGGTAGAGGGCAATAAGTGGTATCCAATTTCAAGGTCAATGGCCTTAGGAGGTGTAGAAACTTGAATTGCACTTTTTTCAGTAAAGTGACCGAGATACTCGTAGCAAGCAGGGAGCACCCTCAGATCCCTCCCCTTTTGAGCTAGGAATCTAAAATTTTCTAGGTTGCATCTCCAACTCAAAATGAACCACCCCCTTGGATTTGGTCAAAATCCGAGGTATTTTTTTTCACTCCATCCAAAAGTACATGTTGACTAAAAAGTTTATTAAATTTTTTCACAAAAATACAATTTTTTGAAGGGGGAGGGGGGCAATGCTTATTAGAAAAAGCTGCATTTAAATTTTAGCCAAGAGCGGCCAAATCTCAAATCCGTTCCTGATTCAAAGACAACCAAAATCTCAAAATTTGAAACAAAATGGCCTATAATCAGTAAAGCAAGGATTTTTATGCTCTAAAAATTCTGAAATATGCGTTTATGACGCTCAAAATAGCGAAAATATGCACTTTGCAATCTGAAATATGCAGAATAACATTATGCAACGTCAATATGGGTATTCCTGGGAAGAAATTTTCCGATTAGAGCAGCATAAGAAGATTAGAATTATCGGAAATCATTTTACTGTTCAAATTTTATTAGAATTACCTCAATAAATGGGAAAGAAGTATTGTATTCGTGCTTCTGAGAATCTTTTTTCAACATGTAGTTATTTTATCTCAAAAAACAGCTAAACAACGAAAATCTGGCCATTCAATGTACAAAAAAATTTTAAACACATACGATGAAAAATCCCTTTGAATATCTCAAATATGTGGCATTCAATTTGAAAAAGCCAAAAGGCAACTTTGAAGATCGGTTCGATTTTGAGCCAAGTGAATTTTCTGGCACTACAAATGCATTAAATTTCCTTTAAAATGAGCTATTAGAGAGCGTCCTACCTATAAAATTCACGATTTGAGACGTATTTGAAATTGAATCTTGAAAAAAAAAATAGTTTCGAGAAAAAATGAGTTGAAAGTTTTTTTGAATTGGATTTCTGAAGTGAAAATTATAAAACATGAAAGAAAAAATTGGAAATATTTCGTTTCAATTTATTTCTACGAAATTTACATCTAACTGCTATTCCACATGTGCTGACGAAAAAGCGGACCATTTTTGGTTCTGAGATCAGTAACGCTTTTCTCGAAAAGTTGTTTTCATCAAAGTGAACCAGCTATTCATTCATATGAAAATGCCACAAATTTTGAAGAGAACGAGAAGATTCAACCCTCAATTTGCCCCTCAAAAAACCATCTATTAATATGATATTTCGTATTTTGACATCAACAAAAAATACAGGGTGTCTACAAGGTTTTTTTTTTGAAAATTATTGACTTTTCCTTGTTTTTTTTTCAATTTTTTTTAAAATGTTGATATACCCTCTCATTTTTTAATTTTTTTTGTTCAGATTAACATCCTCATTAGTCATGAGAAAAAAAATTTCAAAGAACATATTTTTTATTTAAAGATAAAAATCACAGAAATTAAGCAATTTCTAAGCCTTTGGTAGAAAAGCATTTCAACATTGAATGTTTTTCTTTCCTAAAAATTTTTAATCAATTTGCAAACATTTTTTTGAAAAATTCAAATAAATAAAATTATAATCAAATCTGAATTTTTCCCAAAAAAATTAAAAAAAAACTTGACCTCAATAGTAAAATCATTGACTTTTCCATGACTTCCTTGACCCCTTTTTCAAATCATTAACTCTTCTTTGACTTCCTCGACTTCATTGACCTGTAAACACCCTGAAATAGATACCTAAAGTCAATTTTTTCAAAACATGTTTTTTTTTTCAAATTTTGGTCGAAATTGACTGAAATTTGTCAAAAAACACGCTTTGAAAAAGTGAACCTTAGGTACTTTTTCATGGGTACGTACAAAAAAATGTAGCTATCCTCTTTTTGCTCCAAGGTATCGATTTGTGCTTTATTCAAGGACTTTCAAATAAATTTTGGTATATTTTACAAAGGATAACACGTAACAATAGGTTACAAACTTTCAGATTTGCCAGTCGTCGTTCTAAAAAAAATCATTCGAAAACATTGCACAGAATTCAAAGGCAACAAAATTTCAATTTTTAGCAAGAAAATGGCCTAATCAGTAGAGCAAGTATTTCTCAATGTCCTAAAACTTTTGAAATATGACCAAATAATATGCATTTATGACTTTCAAAATATGTAAAAAATATGCACTTCACAAGACGAAATAAGCAGAATATTCAACATCAATTTTGTTACCTCTGAAAAAAAATTTTGACCTGCATTTCTGAAGAAAAAAAATTCGTGGATATTTGATAAACGAAAATTTTGCCAAAAATATTCAAAATATGCAAAAAAAAAGTTAAAATACGAAGATAAAGCCCTTTGAATATCCAAAATATGCGAAATATGCATTTAGACCATGCTCAATCAAATCTGGCTCATGAAATTTTATGGATCACAAAGATCATCTTTAAAACAAAGAAAACCTGCCAAATCGTTAAAATCCCTGTTCCACTAATCAGGCATGATATCAACTTTTTTAATTATTTTTTGAAACTTCAGTAACTTCCGAATATCAAAAAAATAATCAAAAATTGACTAACAATTTATAAAGCATACTAAAGATGATTTTTTTCAGTCGTTCTAGATAAGTTCAGTGTTACAAAACCTGTGAAAAAAATTCCGGAAAAATTTTATACTTGAGACTATTTTCCAAAAAATTATTATATGATTTGAAACAAAAAAAATCGAAAATTCCAAATCAAAATGTTAAACAGGCATGATTGTCATTGAAAAAAATCAATATGACGATTAATTTCCAAAAATTTTCTTTCCCTTCTCCTTCGTGCCTATAATAAAGTAATCAAACTATCCGATAAAATCACAAAACCAAAAAGCAGAAGTTTTGCAGACACCCCCCCCCCCTCCCTCATAATGCTATGAAAGTTTGTAATTTTCAAAAAATCATAAAAATACAAATTCGTCGCATCAACTTCAAAACCCTGTAAGCCCAAAATTGTAGAAATTCCTTTTTTTTGGTTGCAAAATGGGCAGCAAAGTGTGCCTCGCCTTCTCATTATGGTATAAAAACTTACGAAAATACTCTAAAATGCGAAATCAGCAGCTCAGCTGAATAAATTAACTTCAAAATTCCCAAAATATTGATCAAATCATCGACTAGGCATTCAGATCACATTTTTTTCAAACAAATTCTTCTATAGAAAATAATTTTTGATAAATTTTTCAAGCTTATTTTTTATTGTCGTGAAATAATCATTCATTTTCGATAGAGTCGATCTACAGAAAATTTTGAAATGGCGATACATAATTTTAGGAAATTCCATTAGAAAAAAAGTACCATAATTTTAACTTGAAATTAAATCTCGAATTTGAAAATAAATGCAACGAAAATAAGTAATTTTTACACAAAATAAATAGTCAAACTTTGATAAATATCTTCTGATTAAAATCAATCGAGCAAATTAAACCAGTGACGGTGAGAGCGGAGCAGTGCCGGTACAATTCTTCTGCGGACTCCTTCTTTTTTACACAATTCCAGCACCGGATTGGGGATTCAAGTTACCCGGGGTCCAAAATTTGTGCAGGCCATTGAAAAATATACATTTTTTTGCTAAAAGAATATTAGAAATTAATTTTTACAATTTTCCTAGCCATCGCTGAATGCGAACTCACGTCAATGAAACTTGAGAACTTTCTTTTTGCTTTGGTCCTTTGACCGTGTGGCCCGCGGGCCCTTGGAAAAAATCCGGGCCCGGTACAAATGTACCCTCTGTATCCCTCTCTCGCCGTCACTGGATTAAACGAATTGTTTTACATCTAAACTGAAATTTTCACGACTAAATATTCGAAGATTTTTCATCACACAAAACAAGTACCTAGGTACTTTCCATCAACAATTGAAATCAGCAGAAAAATTTGAATTTTCAGGAGGAAGGAGAGAGGAGTTAGCAAATTTTCTTTCAAATAAGAAAGGAATATATTTTTCAATCGACATGATATGTATTTAATCAATTAGTTCCAATCATGATTTTCAAATATTTTTGATGTCAGATTTTTTTTTTTTTGAAAATTTATTGTGTTTTAGAAAAAATGAGTTAAGGGTCCAGTTTGTTCTCAAAAAATTACAATTTTTTTTTCGTAACAGTTACTTTTGATTCGGAAAATTTTTTCAAGTGAAACTTTATTTAGAAAAATATGGAAAATTATGCATTTCGAGCCAAAAAAATTGAAAAAAATCCACACGAGTAGGGAAATTTTCGATTTTTTCAGATTCTCTGCAAACACAGATTAACTCTTCATCAATTTCTTTCGTTTTGTTCAACTTTCATTATCAAAATAATCGAAAAATTAATACATAATACATCATCCGACCAAACACAAGCTTCGTTAATTCGACTCGATAAAAACCAAACACAAAAACCAATCGCTCCGAATACACAATACGCAAGAATGGAAAAAAATTAATAAAAAAATCACCCTTCTAAGTTCCAACTGCTCAAAAAAATCTAATTAATTCCACTCGAATCGAATCTCTCCAACTTTTCGACTTCCTGGTACTGTCAGATCATTTCACAAAAAAAGAGAGAAAAAACCTTTCGCTTCTCCGCATCTGGAATCTCGCGCCTCTTAACCAACAACGCTAATTAATCAATTTAATTTCACTAATCGAATTTAATTTCAGTCCTCCACAAACGTTTCTCGTCGCTTCGCTTCTCGCGGTTTTACAAAAATTATACAGCTTCGATACCACCGGCAGGCGTATAAATTAAAAGAAGAAAAAAAGATGATAAATATTCAAAAGGCCACATCTCGTTTATACTTATTATAAAATCAGAGCAATGTACCGTCGGCGATGCACCCGACGAGTAAAATTTCCACTCGTAATACTTCATTATCACCTCGGCTCAGCGTAAAATAATACCTAGCGTTTCTCGAGTTGAAAATTTGACACTACGAATGTTGAAAACGGCCGCCAGAATGGTCTCAACTGAACGAAATCTTCCTTTAGAAAAAGTAATAATTACAATTCAGCTGGAATTTGGCATGAATGAGCTTCGCGCTTCCTACGCAACCTCGAGACCTCGAGTATAGAAATACAAAGCAAACACATGTACGCCGCACCTCGGCGCAAAATGGGGCATCCGCAGCCGGTCCAATTCTACTCGAAAAATATAATTTTAATCAGTATTTTCTGCGGCTAAATATTTTCAATTTGTACATTGCACGCTGGGTACAAAATGGCTACGCCGTGTTTACTTAGCAGATTACAACAGCTCATATGGGATATTTGCTGTTTATTCTACGCCAAATGGTTTATTTGTTCTTTTCGCAGCATATAGTCAAGTTAGCGAGTCGAGAGCTCGGCGCGTTTCATTTTTCCCAAACATTATTAATAAATTCGCTCAAAAATTCGTCACCGCGAGCCGCCGGTCACATCGCGCGGACGATATTTCAATTCAATGACTAATACGATTAATCGACGAGGTTTCCACTTTAGATTGTTATTTTTCATCCTGAAATGATTTTTTTTTACTGTTTTTTTTTTTTACAAAATAATCGATCGCGATACGTGACGTTTTGAAAAATACGTTTAGTGAGAATTCCGCGAACGGTGTCCTTTTTGAGAATAATCATGATCAAATTAATCAGAACGCATGTGTGTGATATTTTTTTTCTCAATAATGCCATGTATATGCAGACTAGTTGCTCGTGTTTCGAGATATTGAAAAAATTCTCGATACAGTGACCCCCTACAGCTTCGTATAAATTCATGTAGGTATGTAGGTTGTGGTCGATTACGCAATATGTTCTCAAAGTGCAATTTTTATCGCAGTTGGTTTATTCATTTTTGGAATTTTATAAAAATAAGATGATCTATTCCTCGAAAAATTGATCAAACATCAAGAATTGGGGAAAATATTTTCATAGAATGATAAAAAAAAACGAATTTTACCAAAATTGCAAAAAAAAATGAAAATTTGTACACCTGAATTTTACAAATTCTATAAGTAGATCTACTTTTATCGTAGAAAAACCTCCGTCCAATGAAATAAACCTAAATGAGCAACAAATGAAAATTGGAGGGGGGAGGGGGAGTAAAAAATTAGCAAAATTGAAAATCCACTTGAAAAACTGACGAAAATTATTTCATCTTTCAAACTGAAATTCATCAGATCATCACATAAATTCCAATTCAATTTTGATCAATTTTCAAAACAAAAAATTGCTATGAAGCATTCTTCAATTTTGAAAATACTTCCTGAGGTGGGAAAATAACACATACTTTCAATCTGAAGAATTGAAAAATTCAAACCCTCCTTTCCCCTCCACAAAATTTTCAATTCATCATCGTTATAATAGGCAACTTTCATTCAAAAAAAAAAAAAAAAAAAAGTAAAAACATTTACCCAGTAACTGCGCTAGAAAAGCTGATTTTCCTACACCAACATCACAAAACTTTCCTTCAAAACCCTTTTTGAAAAGTGAATAACTCGAGAACCGGTTCATAAAACAGAAAATTGTATATAAACTTTATTGTACGCCTTTTCAAGTACTATCAAAAAAGTTATTTACATATTTCACGAAACTGCTTTATTTTAGGCGCTAGAGGCCTTTGAAAAGTTCAATCACGAATAACTCGACAACCGGTTCATAAAACAAAAAATTGTATATAAACTTTTTTATGCGCTTTTTCAAGTCTTATCAAAAATGTTATTTACATATTTCATGAAACTGCTTTATTTTAGGCGCTAGAGGCTTTTGAAAATTTCAATTACGAATAACTCGAGAACCGGTTTATAAAAATGAAAATTGTATATAAAATTTTTTGTGTATTCTTTTAAGCACTACTAAAAAGGTTATATACATATTTCGAGTAACTGCCTTTATTCAGGAGTTAGAGGCTTTTGAAATTTTAAATCGCGAATAACTCGAGAACCGGTTCACTAATTTTTGTACAAAATTTATAGGTTTTTACTCCTAGTACTACTAAACCGATAATAAAAATTTCAGCTCATTCCATAAATTATTATGAGAGTTATCGTGTCTACAAAATTTTGATATATAATAATTGTAAAGAAAAATACCATGAAATCATTGGGTCAAATTTAACAGCTGATCTTCACTTTGATTCTCAAAAATCAGCTACAAATTCTAGCTCCAAAAAGACTTATTTTGATTTTTGAAAAATTATGGATGTTGAATTATTGATATCAGAAATTCAGAAAAAATAGAAAACCAAATAAGTTTCATGATTCCCTACAACATAAATAACTTTTTCCAAATCTCATGGCATTTAAAATTGCACAATTTAATTTAAATTCGATCAAATCCGGATCAAAAATCAAAATACAATATTCATCGGTCTCGGTTATCACGCAAACGAATTTCGACACCTCAAAAAATAATTACACACCACTCATCCATCCAATAATCGCTAATCCAATCTCATCAAAAAAATAACCCACCCTTAAAATCCTCCCCAACACCCCCATTCCCGAAAAAAAATAAAAATAAAACTCGAAAAATTCCCAAAACCGCAACGCTATCCAAAACGTAACGCTACAACACGCCGATTCACTCTTAGACTAGACCGCATGCTCATTTCAACTCTTTCTGAATCATTCGCCAGCTCCGGCCTCCGAAGGAACCGTACGCGAAGAAATGTAGCAAAAATGCGCAATTTTATTAAAAAATTCAATCAATATTCTAAACGAGGCTCGTTTATTATTAAATAAATGAAACAGTTTGCAAATATCATCGTTAATTATATGACTGGAACACGGATTAGAAACAATTCACTACCATCTGCGGTGCTTTCACCGGTCAAGTATTACTTTTTATGTACATTTACACGAATAGTAACTTCGAGCTGATTTAATTTACTGTATATCATTTCGATCGAAACAAGCTCGCCATCATATTCGAAAAGAATTTAATTATAATTAACGAAAGTTTTGCATTTGTTGTAGCTCGATAGTAGCAGAGTATGCGGATCAACGATCGAAGCTACGGTTAAGGATTCGTTTCGATGAAAGTGTCACTTTTATAATGCTTCACTCGACAATGTAATATAAATAGTCGAAGAATAAAATCGAAAAATAATCTTATTTCACTCGAGAACTATTTAAACAATAAATTTCGATAGCGTTTGAGTAATGAATCATCAAGAGGTGAACGCATCTTATCGATGAAAGATCATGCGAGGTTGACATGATCTTCGAAGTACAGGTGTGATTATCGAGTTGAAAATTTCAAGAAAATTATTATCAATGTTGAATTAAGCTCAGATAAAACAACTGTTTCGAGTTGTATTTGAATTACACCATGTAACAAGCATCAAATAGATCAACGATGATATTTGCTCAACTGTAGCTAGAGCTCGAATCGTAGCTAGGGATATTCGAGACTGTATCACAGCTGTAGTATGTCGAATACTTTTCTACAGGTAAAAATCAAACTAGGATGATGATATTCGGGCATATTATCGATCACGAAGGAATAAAACGTAGGTATGATTCCGATCATACTATATTGAAACCGTAGCTCTAGTCAAGGATCAGTTTGATATGGCGAATCGTAATACTAAAGTACCATTTTGGTAGATAATTTACCTTTTTCATGATTCCAGTTTTACGTTTCGAAAACGTAGTATATCTTCTTAGTTTATTATCGATATATTCCATTTTAATCTTAACACGTCCTTTGGTCTTTTTACCATTGGATAGAGGCGAATTCTTCTGATGATTTGGCGAATAGCTATCCTCCATGATATCGGACCCACAATCGTTGACATTTAGCATCGATCTATTCTGCATATTCTGATCATAACATATCTCCGACGATGTCCTCTTAATACCCCGAGGCAATGCTCCAGAGGTGCAGGAATTATTCAACGATACCGAAGACCTGGACAAGCCCGATGTAATGGACGTAGGTCGATTATGGAGTACATTACTGTTGTAAATTTCCGGCGCACTTTCGCCGCTCAACATCGGCATATCGTAGCTATTCAAATTGAAACGGGAATCTCTTCCCCCATTCGATGGGGCATCCATTATTTATCAATCACAATACCGAAGCATTATTCGAACGTATACCGCATTATTGAACCATCGATACACATATTTCTCGACAAAGATATGCATGCACAATAGTAAAATACAAAAATATAATACTTATTTAATTCGCGGAACTGATAAAATGAGCTAAGAGAGCGAAAAAACACGGCCACCACAAATGCAACGCGCGCAATCTATTGTTTATATTTACTATCGAAAGGTAATCTGACCTGTCGTCTGATAACACTGCTGCCGAGTACACAGGCAATATTCCACTGCAGAAAAATTAAGTTATTTCGAGTGAAAAAAATTCATCTACATTAGCAATCGCACGTACCATCGAATAAATTACATTACGTCTAATTATTTACATTATTTGGACGATTAAAAAGTGAAATGGTTATTATTAAAATGTGCGGTTGCTGCAAGTATCATAAACAATGTTACGGCGAACGAAAAGGGAATAACATAGCTATAAACTGACAGTTGTTCCCCCTCTCTATTCCGTATTTAGTAGTTGCTGATGCCAAATTAGGTATACTTCACCTATTACGGTATACTTAGATCCTCCCTTTCTGAAGGAGGCTGTCTGCTGTTTGCAAACTCTATTTCCTACTTACATTTAATTTATTCACGTTTCGTGTCTCCGTACGTATTGTATTTTCATCAAATTCGTTTTATAATAATGATAAGAAAAATAATACGTATTCCACCGCAAGGTGTCCCGCGTCTCGAATTAACTCCACAGTTCTTTCATTCTGCTCGCAATATATCCCTATAACGCATTTTTCATCAAATTAATTCGCCGCAAATGCCAAATTATTAATGACCTCTTTCTCTTCGTCAAGCTTTTGAGGTACACCACGATGAACCTAAAGTAAAAAAAAATAAAACCTTCAACTAGTTCCAACCCATGCGCAGCTTTCTCCGCTATGGCGCCAATTTAATGTGAGGTACTTCCCAACGTATACCGAAGAGCAGCCCAGAGACAGAGATAATCTTTCAAATGAATACAAATTTACGTTATTATTGAGAGAAGAAGGCGGATTTCATTACAGCGAATTTTTTCTTCCACGTACCATCCTTTTGGTCATTATTTATTCACCTGTTGGGCGACTGTAAGCACAGATATGACTTCACAATGAGCTCATAAAATTATACTACGAACTTGAGAATATCAATTCTTGTAGGCTGTAGGACATCGTCGCCAATTCGTCGTAGTGAAAATGTTGATAAATCGTTAAATTTTAAAATACCTCAGCAACGTGTGACTTGAAAATGAAAAGGTTTGAGAAATTTGAACTATCTATATATAGGAAAATACCTACCATCAATGTGATGAATATGCTTACATAATGTTTAATTTGCTGCTTACTCTATTCGATTGTTTTTTTCTACGAAATATTAATTTACCTGGATACCTGGTCACCTATCTATTGAAATTACATATTACTTTTTAAACAAAAAAGGTGTTATTCGTAGAATTGCCATTCTCAATTAGCAAGTTTCGATTAATGTTATTTGATTCGTTGGAACTGAATTACTGGAATTCTAACCTAATGGAAAAGTGTAGATTTATCACAAATATCAAGTATGTGATTAGCTTAAAAGAGAGATGACGTTAGATAAGATTCAAAGGCGCAAGCTTCCACCAAAATTAACCTAAGAAACTACGATAGTTTGAAAAAATAAAATACAAGTTGGCAAATTTGCAAAAATGATGACTTCATTCGGTTGTAGTTAGGTTGAAATTGAGATATTTTAAAGTGCTGAGTAGGAAATCTTCACTTTTCCATCTCCAAAGGCAAATGTGCCTACTTTTGGGTATGCTCTCGTTTGTTATCAGTATATGAATTTAGGATCGTGATTTATCGGCGAATACTCAACGAAATGTCATAAAGTTTTGATATACTCTTTTTTATGAGCTCATCTTTCGAGGTTATTTTCTAGTTTTTCAAAAATGGGTGTATTTATGGAAGAAAATGAAATTCAGAAATCAGTTTTAGGCTTGTTTTGGGAGAATCATTTTAGCAACATAGAATTTGATAAGAAAAAGCTTAAATAATCTCAAAAGACATTCCTCTGACAATACGAAACATGTAAAAAAAATGAAGAAATATCCAAAATTCGTGGAAATATGACGATCCTAAGTTTCGAAATTTTGTACAAATTTTAATGGAGACTTATGATTATGCGGAGTGCAGGGGGCCAGGATCTGGAACCTGATTGGTTCAAAATTTATTTTTCTGCTGCTTAGAATCATAAGATAGGAAATCCAATTTGATAGGGAAAGCATGCCCTTAAACGGTCCCCCATTTTTAATCTAATCATATTTCCTGTATTCAAATTTAATTCTATTATCAGATATAGGTATTCTTGTATTGTTTTGATCAATGACTGTACTCTGCAGCTATTACACAATCAAATAGGAATCGAAGTAAAATCAAACGAATATTTTCCCCCTAGATTGAAAACTCATTCATTTGAAACTTGGCTCATCACCGATACAGCATCTCGTAGAATACACGACTTTCACAGCTTAACAAAGACAAGACACAGCATCCTTCCAGTAATAATTTCAAACCAACCTGCAACAAACCAAACAAAATATATTAGTAACGGTAGATAAAGTTTTCCAATTAATTATCTCTCGATGGGAAAACGTTCTTGAAAAGTTGATCATTTGAATGAAACTTTGATAGTATGTAACATAAATTAGTATCGAAATAACGTAGCAACGAGTAAAAATCTTTCTCAACAGAATCCCTATACCGAATGTATCAAGCTCATCGAAATAACTCCGCGTAATACGCTTGTCGTTGTATTAAAAATAACTTCAAATGGAAGTAACAACGATTCCACCAAAAATAGAGACCGTCTAACGCCAACAAAATTATTTTATTTCTTTTAGTATTTCTCGACATAAAAAAAAAGTATAAAAATAGTGTCGGGTGAATAGTTTCAATTCATTCGATTACCAGTGAACGAGTCAAAAGCACACTTGGACTGTTTGGTCGACAATGGGCGAAAAAAATCGTACGTAGAGATCAGGTCGCAGGTGTAATACGATATGTATTTCCAATGGATGAAAAAAATAAACCTATAGTTGTTATAAATTGATGTTTTAATCAATTATCAGTTTTATATTTATGCTGCCAAGTAAACTATAAGTAAAGTAAGTTGCAAGTGAGGGAAAAATTCCAACTTGACATTGAATACAGGCGATGGTTGCGAATAAGCAATTATATGGAACACGTAAGTTACATCATTTTTTAATAGGAAAAAAAATGCCTTCGATGAGTTCTACAAATGGTAGAATTTCAGTAATTTTTTTCCAATTAAAAATATCTCCAAGTGGGATAAATGTTTCAAGATTGTAAGGAGTTTCGAGACTGCAATTGCATCATTTCCGGAATAACACAATCGCCAGCCATCGACTAGTAATACCACAAAAGCTGAGAATACTCGAACATAGGAGTATCAACGATCCTCCTTCTAGGGGGTAGATTGGTGTAATTTGGTCAAAAATACTTGGCATCGTCGATTTACACAAATAAATTTTCGGAATGCGAGTACATCGCTTGGACAATCACATCACGTACGTAAGAATCGTTTATTAGGAAGACAAATAAGGGCACATCAAGTCCACCGGTCGTCCATAAGTCTAGCAAGCATCTCTGGGTTTCAGGTAAACGCACTCGAGTCGAGTTACTGTGAGAAATACGAACATAAAGGACAACGGTGCACTGATAAGTATCTCGTTTTCGATCGAAACTGGCACGAGGTACGCACCAACTGAATTTCAGATGTGCTATTTTTTTCTTCCATTTTTCCATTAACCATACCGGGGCGTGCAAGGTGAACTCCGCGAGATAGGCATTCATTAATACCGCAGCAATCCACGCCTTGTTGAAGACAACCACTGAAATGCTATATCAGCAGAGCCACCGTCTTGTGGGAATTTTGGTACGGCTGTTGAGCGTTCCGAGTCGCAGGGTATCAGTATTTTAGAAACGTTCTCGTATGTGGCCTTCGTTTTTACATATTTCATCGACTTTGCCCGAGCTTTTTTACTATTCCTGTCTCGTACCGATGACCATATTTGATTGGATTCGCGAATATTACATTTTAATAAACTTGGTTTAATAAAATGGCCGATTAACCAATCCAATATGCCAAAGCTCGACTCCCAAAAATGGACGTCGTTAAATTATCCGAATAAATTTAAATTTCCCGAGCGTGTGGTGAAATATAATACATCTTGATCGCGTGTACTCGACATTTCCCCCAAATCGTTCGACGTTGCCAAATCTCTAGGATGTTCTTCATTCTAAAAATTGAAACCGTAAATAAAAACACGAAATAAAACTAAGAAAAATATATTAGGAAATATGACCAACTTCTTATCATAAGTTCGACAATCATTACTCAAAACTTAATCGCTGAACTTACAACAAGCATTTCGAAAAACGACGCATCTCCGAAAGCCCTACGATTATTAGCTCCATTTTTCTGATCTTAGCGCTAATAAATTATCTGGGAAGTTTCACACGATCGATTTCATTTAAACATCGATCTGCTTGAACCGATAAGTGAACTAAACTAAGTCATTGTTAGCAATAGACACTAAACTTACAATATATAAATTTTACATCCTACGTAACATTGTTTTTTAAACTTATTTAAAGCAAGCTGTGCAAAGAAATAGGTACATCACACGACGAAAACAAAATTTAAAAAAATAAAAGGAAAAAAATTAAAATTAAACCTTTTTTTTTACATCAAGAAAATTATATAAAGGCGAGATCAGAAAAATATTAACTTAAACACGAACCCGTTCCAAATGCTACCGAAGCATCCAACGTGTTGAAAAATGAAAATATCAAAAAAATATTCATATGTACAAAGAAAGCAACTCAAAATGGACGCGTAAAAACGATGTATAAAATTAAAAAGAAATTTGTATAGATTTCATTGCTAAAGTGAAACTGATGGATCTTTTTCTCTTTTTCAAAGACTCGAATTAAGATTTTTTTGAAGTGAAAAAAAATATAATCCAAATTGATGCGTTTAAAAGGGAAGCAGATACTTTAAATTTCAACGAAACAACGTAATATTTTTCAATAATGCGATATTAAATTTAAAATTAAATTAAAAATCGATGCTCATTATGAAAGAAGCATAAATATTTTGAAGTGAAATTATGAGCATGCAATTTCAAGAAGTGAACATTACTCAAATGAAAGGAAAATAATCAATATTAAAATATCTTTGGTTTAAAAATTATAAAACCATAAAATAAAATTCTTTCAACTCGGTGCCCTATTCCTCAACCCTTATTATCTAATTTCATTCCCAATACTAAAACTAAATAGCCAAATTCCCATAAGATCGATAAAAATTTAAACTATCTGCTTAAATTCAACTTGGGCACATTAATCTCACTTCAAATATTTAAAAAAATTCCAGTTTAAAACTTCCCTCGAAAATGTGTAAATCAAATAAAACGCTGATAAAAAAAACACGCTGCTTTCAAGTTAGCTATCAAAACGGCTTCAAGACATTTCAATTAAAAAATAAACGATTAATAAGAAAAACGACTAGAAATACTTTTAAATGCTTGAGACAGAGGTGAGTTTTTGAACAGACCTCGTGAAACTTTCACAACATCCCTCAGTGTACACCCCAACTATAAAATAATTTGGACATTAAAAAAATAATAGTGAAAAATGGAAATATTCGTCGGAGAATTACTCCTCGATTTGACGATATAGTGTTTACGAAAACAAGCGCGATTACGTTACTTCAAATTATAACATCATTCCTAACGTATACCGGACTCGAGAAAACACAAATTAACTTTTAAAAAAACATACTAAAAATATTGGTAAATGAAAAAGAAAAAATAATAAATAAATCAAATAAAATGAAAAAGGAAAAAAGAATAAGAGGAAAAACACAACACGACACTGTAAACAGCATATCACATGGAGGAGTACCTATTTCTACCTTTGTCATAAGGCTGAATTTTTATGCGAATATATGATGCAAAGCTGAAACAAAAAGATAAACCTAATTAATGTATTTGCCCATGGATAAAATCTCATTTGGTAAACGATAATCACCTTTAGCAAAAGCTGCTGAGAAATTAAATGCTATTTATCAACATCGGTGTCAGATTCATACAACGGGTTGCCGATCCATTTCTGGATGAAATTATTGGTTACCGGCGAAGTAATGTAGGGTTTCAAGTGTTCGGTAGAGAAAATAAATTTTCTACCTTCGGAATTAGCAACGATCACGAGTACGTGACTGTTAGTGGAAGAAATCATTGTTTTCGCCTGTACGTAAAAAAATTCCACGATTAGTTTAATCCTATGATATTCGGCTATCTTATCGAACACTCGATTCTGAACGACTTAATGATTCGTCTATGTTTCGAATTTGATTAAAATATACTTACAATTTCTGTAATGAAATCGACATCTTTTTCATGTTCGGTAAAACGAAACTCATTGCAGACTATTTCAGCCGAAATATTGGTCAAGAAATCGTTATCGTGGAGACGATTACCAACCATTGAACTCATCAACGACATGAGTTGCTGGAGTTTACCAGTACCGAGGAAAGTTGTACCATAGGTATCGGAAATCATCATCATGAATACGTCCATATAATGAAATTCGTACAAATTCCAAATCTAATCAAAAATGCGATACGGTTTAGCGATGAAATGACCGCCAATATAAATAGAATTATTAAAAGAATGTAATCAAATATTCGATTAATTTCTCAAAACTAATCGATCGAAATTAAATGCTCAAGGAGCGAAATAATTTCAAAAGATGCCTTTAGAAAAAATGTCAATATAGAATTACTGATAAACAATATTCGGTCTTACTGTTTTCATCAAAGAATCCTTCAAATCTGAGTATGATTTGTTTGTAATTAGCATCATTTGTTTAACTGCACTTTAAAGTAATTTTTAATTAATTACTAACAACAAACTATTATTCTTTTCCGATTGAAAAATAGGTGAAAACAAAATTATTATCGATCGTTTGGTTACAATTCGGTTTTGCGACTTTATTTTTGTTTTTTTTCCCTTCGAAAAGCGGCTTCAATGCTTAGACCATATACATAAAATGGACTGAGCGCATCACATAAGACGTGTACAAAAA
>FIZU01006967.1:0-18677 GCA_900064475.1 Pseudococcus longispinus
AAAAATGGACACTTTTTTAGGATTGACCCCAGCCATTAGACATATCCATGTCAAAATCCGAAATAAGTATTTCCAAAATTCTCAAAAGAACCTGTGTTATTGAAAAATGAGTGTTAATTTTACAAAATCGCTGAAAAAGTTGAAAAATGTTTTGAAATGTTGATAAGAGTTGAGAAATTAGCAAACGATTATTGGGAAATTTTATTAAAAGCACCAGAGAAATTTAGAAGGTTTTGTAAGTGGCAGGATCCTGCCTAGTACAACAGTTAAATTAGCATAAATTTCTGAAAAATTCCATGAAAACTGCAGAAAATGAAATCAAAAATATAAATTATTAGGGAACTTGACAAAATTCCACGAACACCTAATTCAAAGAAATAATTACATTATCTAGGTACTTGACTGATTTTAAATTTCTTGAAAATGGCCGCCCATTACAAAAAATTGATAGAAATATTGATTATGCTTGTTGAAATTAGTTTGAAATTTTCAAAAAAAAAAAAAACACAGAAAACTTCTTTGGAGGTTGCATAATAAACTGCCGAAGTACAAAAATCGTTAAATAAAATGTTGATAAAAGTTGTGATAACAGAAAAAAGTGGATAAATTTTGATTAATATTTGCAGCTGAGGGAATTCGAAAGAAATTTGACATAAATACATAATTAGTATTTGTAATGTCATTCCACTTGCAATTGCAATAAATATAAGCATTCCTACGAATCGAAAAGACTTCCATATTTATTTTTAAAATTTGAAAAATAATTCTTTGATGTTTTAATTTTGATTTTTTGATGATTGCATCGATCTTTAAGGTCGATGGATAGATGATCGGTTTCTGCCCTAAAACTGGTTATGATATGCTCAACAAATTTAATTAAGTTAGTGCATTTTTTCAGCACTTTCTTGTATTTTTTGACATTTTGAAGAATTTTTGCGCGAATTGCAACTTCAACTTGCCCAGAAATAAGCAATAAAATTGCAAAATATTGCCATTTTTAAAAAAAGTATTTTGCTCAGCGCCGCGTGAATAAAGATTATGGAGTTTATTGAACTGACTGATCGAATACTTAGATCTCATAATAATGCATAGATGTCAAGGGTACTATTTAGATTCATTATCAAAAAGTGCAGATAAAAATGAACGAAAAGCAGATATGCCTTTACCTACGCTGCGCATCATACGTGCCAATTTGCCATTGCCCTGAAACGCATACCTCGCTCGTAATAATAATATGTGCAAATTTCTCGAAAATCTGATCTTATAATTTTTACGTAATTGATCGAATCTCAGCGTGAATTTCAAAATAAAAACGTTAAAAGTTACCTTGCCAGGGGAAGGGAGCCTATTGACCCGGCAACCTAGTCTGCAATAAGATGGTCTCTCGACAGGAGGGTTTCTTTTTTTTTCTTTCAACAATACCCTCTCTTCTGCGGCGATATTGTTAAATGGCGAACCAGTTCGACTATTTAAAATAATATTTTCGAGTGCGCGTCTCATTATGTTCGGAATGTATTGTGAGTGAATCATATGTTATCAATTGCGAGTTTATTGTGGTGTTATACTTTATACGTTCGACCGGTATGGATTGGAGTAGAATTTTGGTAAGTGGAACCGATTTTTAATTTTTTTTACGTGATTTTTTTTGTTTTTTTATTTTGATTTTTTTTCAACAACTTTTTGGTGATTTTTTTTAAAATGTTGAAAAATAAATGGAAAATTGATTTTCAGATTTCGTGTTTGCTACTCTTTAGCGTAGCTTTGGCTAAAGAGGCAAATAAGGCTACGACTTTGAAGCCTTTGGCCGCTAGTGCGCCAGCCAAGCAATCGAGTGCATTGAAGGATTCTTCGCCTTCAAAGATTGCTAAACCTAAACCTGCGACTAATCCTAAACCTGCAACTAATGTCAAGGTGTCCAATGAACCGAAAGAACCGAAACGGTTCACTATAACCGGGGATCATCCTCCTGGCGGCATTGCCGGAGGAATATTCACCGGCCAGGGGAACACGTTGGCCCATCATATCGGATACAATTTGTACAACATTGGAAATAAACCAATTTTCAATGGATCTCCTTTCGGAAAACCTGGCAAACCTGTTGTTAGTCCTAATCATCTGAGACCGATAAAACCAATTGGAATCAAACCGGGTGGAGGTGGTGTAGCTGGTATCAAACCAGGCGGAGGCGTTGCTGCCGGTGGTGGTGCTGCAGGAGGCGGTGGAGCTGGTGGTCAAGCCAGCGGTAGTGGTCAGGGGCAAGTTGGCGGATCTGTGTCAGCAGGAGGTGGTGGTTACGGCAATATTGGTGGATCAGGAGGTGCTAGCGGAAGTGGCAGTGGACAGGGTGGTGGATCGGGTGAAGGTCAAGGGTCAGGTCAAGGCAGTGGATATGGTAGCGGAGGTGGTCACGGAGGTGGCCATGGTGGAGGTTTAGGAGGAGGTCAAGGCGGTGGTATCGGAGGTGGTCATGGTGGTGGTTTTGGTGGAGGATTTGGCGGTGGTCACGGAGGAGGATTCGGCGGCGGATTTGGAGGTGGGCATGGCGGTGGACACGGAGGTGGAGGAGGACACGGAAGTGGAGGAGGGCATGGAAGTGGAAGTGGCGGTGGCGGTGGTAGCGGATCTACATCTGGATCACTTGGAGGTAGTGGATATGGAAGTGGATCAGGCGGTGGCAGTGGATCTGGATCTGGTTCAGGTTCTGGTGGATTTGGCGGTGGCGCATCTGGAGGTCTAGGTGGTGGAGCTTCCGGAGGATTAGGAGGAAGTGGTTCGGGCTCAGGTGGTTTCGGCGGAAGTGGATCTGGTTCTGGAGGATTTGGTGGATCAGGTGGATTTGGAGGCAGTGGGTCTGGTTCCGGAGGATTGGGTGGATCAGGAGGATTTGGAGGTAGTGGATCTGGTTCAGGAGGATTCGGAGGTAGTGGATCCGGTTCAGGAGGATTTGGTGGATCGGGTGGATTTGGAGGTAGTGGTTCTGGTTCCGGAGGATTCGGAGGCAGTGGGTCAGGTTCTGGAGGATTTGGTGGATCAGGTGGTTTCGGTGGAAGCGGATCTGGTTCTGGAGGATTTGGTGGATCAGGTGGATTCGGAGGAGGCGGATCTAGTTCCGGACAATTCGGTGGATCAGGTGGATTTGGAGGTAGTGGATCTGGTTCTGGAGGATTTGGAGGTAGCGGCAGTGGCACAGGTGGTTTTGGTGGATCTGGCTCTGGAGGATTTGGAGGAAGTGGATCTGGCTCTGGAGGATTTGGAGGCAGTGGATCTGGTTCTGGAGGATTTGGAGGCAGTGGTAGTGGTTCAGGTGGATTTGGAGGAAGCGGCAGTGGTTCAGGAGGTTTCGGCGGTAGTGGTTCCGGTGGATTTGGAGGTGGTGGCTCGGGTGGTTTTGGTAGCGGAGGTTCTGGAGGATTCGGTGGAAGCGGTGGATTTGGCGGAGGTACAGGAGGTAGTGGATCATTTGGAGGTGGCGGAGGAGGCTACGGATCTGGAGGTGGAGGATTTGGGGGTGGAGCCGGTGGTGGATTCCATGGCGGCGGCGGCGGCGGGGGTTATGGAGGCGGGGGTGGAGGCGGATATAGACCTCGACCTGTGCATATCGGACTGCAAGGACATGGAAATGGTGGCGGAGGAGGCCATGGTCAGATTCAAGGTATTTAGTGCACTTTTTTAGTTTCTTCGTCTTAGTTTTGATCTCCATCGATTACTTACATACTCGTAACATGATTTGTAGGCAGCTTTGGATCGCAACACCAAGGTTCAATTAGTATAAGTGGAGGTGGTAATGGGTTTGGAGGCGGAGGCAGTTCGGTTGGCGCTGGAGCCTCAGCGTACGGTTAAAACTTCCTCTCATAATTACCTGTTATGGTACATACGATATTTTTAAGCCCCAAAACTGATGTCTATATTGTCCTTTGTATTAGAATTAAGCGTGGAGTGATATAAAATTTTCATTTATTTCTTTTTAAAAAATTTTAATGCATTCTAATATTAATTGTAACATTTTATTTGACTTTTGAATGCATTTTGTTACGTGTTGATATTAAACTATAAGACTGTTTTTATTTGTAATAATAATTTTGTAAATATGAAAATATACTTAAATGTTGCTGGTCCCTTTGATTTTACATATTTCCGATCGTAGCACTTCCGATTTTCGTTCACATACCCCCTCTGCGACTGACACCGACGACGATATTTAATTGGCGAACTTGATATGGTAGAAGAATATAAAGCACGCGATTTATAATTAATTTTTATTGGCCGAATACTTACACTTGTCGGTGTATCCGCGGTCAAACATTTTAACGACTTTGTACTCCGCGAGAAAAGATTGATTACGACACGATATACGTGTACGTACGTACCTGTATGCACTCTGTAGGTACCTAGGTAGCCGACGATAAGGTATAGGCGCTTAGAAAAAGACAAGAAGCGCGCCAACGTACCGCGAATTAGTCATAGTGAGAAAAATGTCCGGTGCATAATTGGCCCATTAATAAGGAGACGACGTTAATATGCGCGACAAGTTATGAATGACGAAGCTGCGATTGACGCCGAAGGATGTAGTCGATGGATGGCTCGTGCTTGGGGCTAACGATGCGGAACCCTCTCGGTCAACGCACCACTGAGCGTCGCCGTGGTCGTATTTTTATCCATCGGGAACCAGTTACCAAATCGTGCGCGCCGTAGTTCGCTCCTCTCAGAATGATCACGATGAGCGTTCGGTGTCCGTACCATTACGCGGTATTCGTCGTAATAATTTTCAATTTCGCTGTTTCCTTTCGCGAATGTGCAGCCGTTTCTTCGGAATCGACACCGTTGTATTTGCGAAGTGCGTATCCCTTATGGGAGCCGCAGGGAGAATCTCCCAATTCGGGAGAAAGGCTCTTGCTTACTCCATATCTGAACAGGGGTAAAATCGAAGAAGCTCGTAAGGTGGCCAAAGTCGGACCCGGACTGTTCAGCGAAGAAATACCGAGCTATTCGGGGTATTTTACCATCGATAAGAGGTTCAATTCGAATTTGTTTTTTTGGTTTTTTCCGGCTCAGGTAATGATGATTGGATTTTGTTTGAATGAGTGAAAAGCATGGAACCTCATGGTGGCGAATTTTCAAAATTGTGTTTTTTGTGTTTTTCAAAAAATTAGGTGCCTGTGCTATCTTTTTTCCCCTTTTTGAATTGTGCACACTTGTGGCTTTTTTTTTGATTCAATCAGGTTCAATCCTATTTTCAAGGTTTTTTGATTTTTTTTTACTATAGAATTTTGAAATTTGTTTGAGCAGTGTCCTTTTATGAGTGGAAAAATTAGATCTATGAAAATCAATGTTCACGAATTGAGATTTTTTTCACGAATGATTCAAAAGTTAATCTGAGAGTTGTTTGCGAACGATTTTTTTGAAAATCATCGATTTCATGAAGAGAAGAAAATAATTCATTTTTATTCCATGAATCGAAATTTCGTTCGCGAATGATTCAAAGACTCACTCTGGAAGGGAGTGGTTTGCGAATAATTTGTTTTTGAAAACCGGCGGTTTTCTCTGGAGAAAAAATGTTAAAATAATTAATTTTTATACCATAAATCAGAATTTTATTCACGAATGAATCAAAAGAGTCATTCTGAAAGACGATCATTCGCGAACGATTTGTTCTTGAAAATCACAGATTTTATCAGGGTAGGAAAATAATTCACTTTTATATCAAGAATCGAATTTTCGTTCGCGACTGATCCAAAAGAGTCACTTTGAAAGATAGTCGTTCGCGAATGATTCAAAAGAGTCACTTTAAAAGATAGTCGTTCGCGAACGATTTGTTTTATTTTTTAAAATCATCGATTTTATCAATGGAAGGAAATAATTTTTTCATACCATGAAAAATCGAAATTTCGTTCGCGAACGATTCAAAAGAGTCATTCTACAAGATGTCGTTCGCGAATGATTTGTTTTTGAATATCATAGATGTTATCAGGAGCGGAAAATAATTCATTTTTATATCAAGAATCGAGTTTTCGTTCGCGAATGATTCAGAAGAGTCATTTTGAAAGATTGTCATTCGCGAACGATTTGTTTTTGAAAATCATCGGTTTCATCAGGAGAGGAAAATGATTCACTTTTATACCATGAATTTCGTTCGCGATTGATTCAAAAGAGTCATTCTGAAATGAAGACGTTCGCGAACGATTTGTTTTGGAAAATCATCGATTCCATTGATAGGAGGAATCACTTCACACCATAAATCAGAATTTCGTTCGCGAATGATTCGAAAGAATCATTTTGAAATATAATCGTTCGCGAACGATTTTTTTTTAATCGTCGATTTTTTTGAGGAATAATTTTATTCTATGAATTGGAATTTTTTCCACGAATGATTCAGAATGAATAATGAACGAATTTCATAATCGTTCGATTCTAAACGATTCTTCGAAATACGAACCAATTTTCAATGGTTTTCAAATAATTGACGAAACTTGTTTCGAATTGATTCTTTCGTTTATTCTGCAACATTTTAACTTATGAACGTCGATTCATCCAATAACGACAATTTGCTATTTCTGTTTTCTGTCCAATAGAACGGCGGTTTCAACGCTCCGTTGATTTTATGGCTTCAAGGAGGTCCCGGAGCATCTTCGTTATACGGATTATTCGAAGAAGTTGGACCGTTCAAATGTCACCTCGATTCGGAAGGCGGTAATTACACCCTAAAACGTAACCCGTACTCGTGGAATCTCGACCATTCGATGTTGTTTATCGATAATCCAGTTGGAACTGGTAAGAATATTAATCTATGAAATGAGCATAGCTATAGTCAAATACGTAGATACTTAACGAAATGTAAACATGTTCAAAAAGAAAGGGACGGGTGGCAAATTTTATTAATATTTTTTGCCACAATATTACGATGAAGATTTATGCGACTATAAGTCTCTCGTCAATTAAGCAACCTTCAAAAATTCACCAATAATGACTGCAGCGAGTGAGGGGCATTTGAAGTCGTAGATGTTGGGTTTACGAGTGTTGGAATCAAAGTAGAAAATATTAGCCCCGGTCTCGGCTCTGGCGCGGCGGCGACGAGTTAAACGATGAATTTAACATTGAAAATATTAAAACTCATTTTATCATCTCGTTCACGAATCTAATTCCGGTTGCGTTATTACGGAAATAGTAGTAATGTACATAGCTACGTATACACGAGCGAGATGAAACAATTGAAAAAAACACGAATTTTTCATTGCTTTTTTCAATTTTTTTCTAGGCTATAGTTACACGGATCAAAATGAGGGGTATGCGACGAATCAAACAACGGTAGCTAAACATTTGTTCTTAGCATTGAAACAATTTTACAAAATGTTCCCCGAGTATACAGAAATGGAATTTTATATTGCCGGAGAGTCATACGCAGGTTTTATGCTCATCAGTGTATTTACTATGTTTGTTTACGTATATTTACGTATTTATCTGACCCCCTGTTGCGTCATTTGTTTAATCTTAAAAACGATGTGGATTTTTAGGTAAATATGTCCCTTCGTTGGCCCACTACATACACGAGGAAAACGCCGGCACTGATCCGTTCTATGTTAATTTGAAAGGTGAGCTAGGGTGGGTAATTTGGTAGTTTTATATTGAGAGATGTGAATTAGATGGCGAGAGAGTGAATTGAATTCTGGAATTAGAGTCAAATTTCAGTATTAATCTGAGAGATCTGAAGAATAGCTTGAAATCCATTCGATTATGGGAATTTTCCCCAATTCTAAAATACAATGGCATAAAAACAAAAAAATACTTAGTGCAAATTTTTGAAAAAATTTCAAAAAGCCACGAAATTTTGTAAAAAAAATGATCAGCGAAAACGATTGATACTTACTCGTACTTGAAATGTTTCAAAAAATTCTAGATTTTTTGTTACATCAGATTTAAAATTGCTTGAATAATTTTCATGTTTTTTCGAAAGGGAGAAGTTGAGGGGGAGAGGAATAAATGAAATTGCAAAAAAGCACTAATTTTCGGTGTTCAATTTTGGTACACTTATTAGGTAATGAAAAATGGAAAATTTATCGGTATTCTACAATTTTAGTTTGGAATTTTTTTTCATCTCCGTAATTTTCAGGAAATTCCAAAATTAGGATTTAAATTCTTCTCTTGAAAAATTTGGTGAAAGACAGGATTATTGAATAGGTATTTGAGTCATGAATCGGATTTCTGATCTATTGTCGTATTCAGGTATTGTGATTGGAAATGGATTTACCGATCCTGAGACCATGTTGGCTTATAGCGAGTACACCTATCAATTGGGATTGATCGATTTGAATGCTAAAAATGATATGCTGAAATTGGAGATGCAAGGCAAAAAGGCTATACAAGATAAACATTACATTGATGCGTTTTACGTGAGTATTTCACTTCCTTTGGAAAAAAATTTCCCCTGAAAAAGACCCAAATTGTGTCAGAATTGAATTAGATGTGGGAGGGGTGTCATACACTAAGATACCATCCTGTGATTGGATTTGAGGATTTGCAATTTATTTTCAATTCGAAAATATTTAGATACCTAAAGAATGAAACAAAAAAATTCCTTACTTCAATGCATAATTTATTTTCAACCCTTTTCTTGAACCAAATTACTATTTATTGAGTCAAAACTCAAAACCCACCAGTCTAAGTTGGTTTTGACTGAGGCCAGTTATAGCTGAAAAATAAGTTGTTTTTTTAAATGAGAAAAGTAGGTACCTACATGAACCAAAATTTATTAAAATGAGCAATTTTTGATTTTGGGGCCTCAAATCAAATGAGGGAGGAGGCAAAATTGAAATACCAAAATTTTGAAACTATTTTGGCTTTTTGTAGGAGGAGGACCCTAAAAACCAAATTGTTGGTATTTATTCAATTTTTCCTTAATTTTAAAAATCAGATAACATGAAAATGTAGAATTGGTCAAATAATCACCAATTAATGACAAATATTTTAAAAATTGTTGAAATCTTCAAAACAATTACAATCAAAAATGTTTCAAAAGTGGTCAAAAATCATGAAAATTGCTGAAAATCTTGCAAGAAATATTTCGATCGTCAGAAAAAGTTATCAAAAAATCACGAACTTTATAAAAATCGTTGAAAACTGTATAAAAATGGCCAAAATATCATGAAAGTTATCGAAAATGTTGAAACTGAGGAAATGTTCACCAAAATCTGTAAAAACTGTTCGAAAAATTATTAAAATCGTCGAAAATGTAATTAAAATTGCTGAGATAGCAATAAAAATCATTCTAATTATTGTAAAAACGGACAAATAAGGACATAAAAACCATCCAAAATTCCTTAAATTCTCATCAAAATCATAAAAAGCATCGTAAACCTTGTTAAAATTGTGAAAATATGCCTAAAAATACTCGTACATAGAAAAAGTTTCCGACTCGAAATTCTGTTATGCTGACTTTTAGACATTTTGCCAGGTAAAAACTTTGGACTTTAAGAACTTGAAAAATTTCAAAAATTCTGACATTTTTGATTTTGGAAAATTTTATGTCAGACTGGAACATGCGCTTGAGTTAGAAAAAACGAAAGCATGTCTTATGTTTTATACTTTCATGGGTAGTATGTAACCAAGGGGTTCAGGGGAGCAAATTGATTATTTTTTTCAAATTTTAAATGATTTTCATGAAAATTTAAGTAGTTTTTACGAGAATTTCCACAGTTACAATTTTTTTGGCTATTTCCACGATATTTTCACCAATTTTTATGACGATTTTAATCAATTTAATCACATTAAAAAGAAATGTTGACCACTTCAAATTCAACGGGGGAGGGGGAGAGCAACTTGCCTCCTTCGCCACAATGATAAAATTATTTTTCTTGTTGGAAAATTTGTCAAAGTGTACCACTGTTTTGTTGTGAAATTTAAAAAAAATTTGCAAATTAAGTTGAAAAATTGGGAAAGTATGGGAATTTTCAATTTTTAAAATTTTTCCTACTCAAGCACAAATTTTGGGTTTTCGTTGAATTTTTTCATTTTTATAAGTTTTAGAACACTGTTTTTCAAGATTCCCAAAATTTTTTCATCAATTTTCAGGTTAGATACTTCAATTTTAAAAATGTTTTCAAATTAGAAATTTTGAACAAATTCAACAAGTTTATCAACAATTTTCACCAATTTTGATGATTTTTTGAATATTTTTACACCATTTTGAACAATTTTACCATATTTTTGTGGCAAACTTTGAAATTTTCTCGTAAACCATCATAATCATACAATTTTTATGAATGATAAATGATTATGAAAAGTTGAACGATTTTTAAAATATTTGAACAACTTTTACAACGTGAAATTTTCTATGTCGGAATAGTCATCTGTCCGCCCTATTTTTGTGATGGCTACAAAAAATTTTCTGAACCCCCTCTCCAAACCACAAGACATATCCATGTCAAAAATCATGAAATTTGGCATTTACTTGGTTATTTTTTGGTTACCTACTTTTTTTTATTAATAAAAAAATGGTTACTAAAATTTTTTTGAAAGAATTTAGTTACGATGCCTGAATTATCGAAAATACCGATTGCCAATATCGATATGATCCATCATCAAAGATATATTCGTACACTTGTGACTTACCTATCTAAATATCTTGATCTTTTTATGAAAATTATTAACGAAAAATCGATTTTTAATACGAGTGATTTATCGATTTCGAAAATGTCGAATTATGACCATGGTGTTTTAAAACTTTTATCAATTTGGTTTCGGCGAGATCACTATTCACGAAAAAAAAATTGCCACCACCCGAACACTTCCGATACCCATCAAACCTATCCAAAATTCTGGAATTTCAATCTACTCGTTATATTCGTTACAGAGCTGGAGCGGAATCTTGAGCATATTCATATCGGAATCGAAATTCCAAAGTTTATACAACGCTATGAACGATCGATGGACATGGAATCCTTCGAAAGGTTACGTCTCCTACGTCCAAAACCCAGAAATCCGGCGAGCTCTGCACGTAGGAGACGTCGAGTTCACCAGCCTGGGAGTAGTTTATTATAAAATGATCCCCGATTTCATGTCCGATGTACGATCATCGTTAGAGGTGATCCTGCGACACTACAAAGTGCTCTTTTATAGCGGGCAGTTCGATATTGTGTGCGCGTACCCTTTATCGGTGAATTTCTTCAATAGCGCGCACTTCGAGGGAAACGTCGAGTACAAGAAAGCTCGAAGGAGACCTTGGTTCGTGGCTGGTAAATTGGCCGGATACGTTAAATCGAGCGGTAATTTTACCGAAGTTTTGGTACGAAATGCCGGACACATGGTTCCTTTTGATCAGCCCGAGTGGGCTTTGGATTTAATATCGAGGTTTACCAGTGATAGAGAATTCAATTAGGTGGAAAAAGTCAAACGTTTGTATGGAATGATTATTTTATGGGGTCTTTTTTTATATTTATTTGCATAACGAGTCTGCTGCTGTAAAACTTTCTGTTATAATAAATTATTTTCTGTTACGAGATCGCCACTTTGTGATAATATTCTCGTTTGCAGAGTATTTAGTATAGATAGAGCTGCCCCCAAAGGAGCGTCTCCGCTATTCTTGTACTCTATTGGTAGATGGTATTGGGTCTCGAGCTCCATTTGCAGTGCTTTGTTTCGCAGCAGCGCCGAACCTGTGCCGATTATTTTGCTAATGCCGCGTCTCTTGAGCGACTCTTCCGGTAATATGCTGAAATAAGAGACGTCAGAGAGTCAATTTTGGATCAAGATGGAGTTTGGTTTGAAATTTGAGCGACTTACTCGTGAAAATTGGCGATGATTCCTTTACAAAATGAACGAAATATCGATGCTAATTGGAAATTGGTTGTGGTAATGTTGGTTATACTGGCTCGTAAGTTTGGATCGTGGCGTTCTCCTAGGAAGGCTGGGATCGTTTGGAGGTCGGTTTCGGCGCTTTTCTCACAAGCTGCGGAGATCAATTTGGTCCATAGGGTGTCTGTGATGAGAAAATATGTACTAATGGAGAATGTGAAGAATTGATGTGAAGTCAGTTCTATTCGGTATGTTTATGAAGTCTCGGTCGCCTTATTGAGTTGATTACAACCGTGTTGAATTTCTCACGACGAGCTGTTTTGTTGATTGTTTTTGTGCGAAAAATTGTATTTTTATTTACAGGATGATTAAAAAGTCGTAAAACGTTTTTTTTTCTCGATAAGTTCAAATGTGAATGGGATGCTTGAACTTGAGGTACACTCGAAAACAGTAAAAAATGAAGTGGTTTCAATGAAAAACGCATTTCTGAAATCAATTCAGTGGTTTTCAACCAGTTACCAATAATGGCAAAAAATTAAACATGAATTCCTCTCTTTTCAGAAAAATATCTGCCTATTCATTGCTGACAGGTAAAAATAGTATAGAACAAAAAATGGTGGATTTTTGATGTTCTACAACTTTTGTCTGAAACTTTTTTCGGTATCGTTAATTTGATCAATTTTTTCACCCGGGTGTCCCAAAAAAAAAAAATTACGTTCGCATAAAAAATCACGACATGAAAAAAAGTTTGAAGCAAAAGTTGTAGAGTATTAAAAATGAGTCATTTTTTGTCCCACAATTTTTTTTCTGTCTGCTGATGTGAACATATTCTCCCTTCGGGGAGTGAAAAAGTTTATATTTACAGTTCATGCATAATTATTGATTAGTTCATTTCCTGTGTTAGATGGAAAAAAAATTTTTAATGAGAAATTATCAATTTTTAGTGCTCTACAGCTTTTGTTTGCAATCCTATTTTTGTCTTATACAGAAAAACTAGCTCATAAATGGTTGAGAAGAGAGAACAATGAAACCAGAATCCAGATAAAAAAGTAGAAAATTGAGAAGATATACTCATAGTATTAATATTCTACAACTCGTTTGAATTTTTTTTCATGTTTTCAGTTCACAAAAAATGATGGTAATTGGTTGGAAACTGCTAAACCGGTTCCAAAAATGTATCTCCCTTAAGAACCATATCGATTTATACAGCTCAATTATAGAACGAGTTTAAGCATTCCGGCATTCCGGATTCAGAGCCAACTCCAAGAAAATTTTGGAGTTGGGCAAACACAGCTCCATTACGATTTTTTTGAAATATTACATTTCGTAATTTTTTCGTTTTTTCTTTTTATTTATCAAAATCATGATTTTTTTCAATCGATTTGTAAGTCCAAATTTTTTCAATGGGTAATTTATGATTTAGGATTTCAAATTAGATATAGTTTAAACTTTAAATATCAAAGGTTCTCAAAACGAATGAACTTTCAATAAGTAGTCTAATTTTTAAATTAAATTTACGACGTTTTTGTAACTTTGTGATACAAATAATGACGGTAAATTTTGGTCAAAAAATCGTGAGTGACTGTTTTGACTTCAGCTGTTTCAAAATTCACCTTTGAAATCAAAATGTTGCAACTTTTGTAATTTCAGATTGATATAATGATTTGAAAAAAATTATTTTGATTAAAAAATTGTGATTAAATTTTAATTTCAAATTTCGGAATTTTTTTGAATTTAGAATCAAAGTCAATTTTGGTCAAAAAATCGTGAGTGACTGTTTTGACTTCTGTTCCAAATTCACCTTTGAAATCAAAATGTTGCAACTTTTGCAATTTCAAATTGATATAATGACTTAAAATAAATTATTTTTATTCAAAAATTGTGATTAAATTTTAATTTCAAATTTCGGAATTTTTTGAATTTGGAATCAAAGTCAATTTTGGTCAAAAAATCGTGAGTGACTGTTTTGACTTCTGTTTCAAAATTCACATTTGAAATCAAAATGTTGCAACTTTTGCAAATTCAGATTGATATAATGATTTGAAAAAAATTATTTTGATTAAAAAATTGTGATTAAATTTTAATTTCAAATTTCGGGATTTTTTGAATTTGGAATCAAAGTCAATTTTGGTCAAAAAATCGTGAGTGACTGTTTTGACTTCAGCTGCTTCAAAATTCACATTTGAAATCAAAATGTTGCAACTTTTGCAAATTCAGATTGATATAATGATTTGAAAAAAATTATTCTGATTAAAAAATTGTGATTAAATTTTAATTTCAAATTTCGGGATTTTTTGAATTTGGAATCAAAGTCAATTTTGGTCAAAAAATCGTGAGTGACTGTTTTGACTTCAGCTGTTTCAAAATTCACCTTTGAAATCAAAATGTTGCAACTTTTGTAATTTCAGATTGATATAATGACTTAAAAAAAAAATATTTTTATTCAAAAATTATGATTAAATTTTAATTTCAAATTTCGGGATTTTTTCGAATTTGGAATCAAAATAACCGATATCATTTGTGTAATTTTTCGATCAAAATCGTGACTCTATTTGGTCATTTTGTTTTCAAAATGTTTCTTTTGAGGTGTAGATGTGGCATCAAGCATCAAGGTCCAAATATTTTCAAATTTGGGACCAAAAAAAATCAAATTTTACGAAATTTGGGACATGAAAAAAAATAAAAATTTCGTCATTTAAAAAAGGAAATTATATTTTTTCAACTTTTTAGAAAAAATTTGCCAAGTTAGCGAGGTACCCTCGAACAAAGTGAGAATTTTTTGTGATTTTTTGAACATACTGACTGTTGATGAGAATAGGACTTTTTGCAGCATTGTCAAACTGAAAAGCAATCGTGTTGAAATCAACTGCCTGTCTTCATTCAGCAAAAAATAACAATCATCGGCCAAGACTTGATGAACAAACTGCGTACGAGTACTCAAAGGCTTAGGAAAAATGACAATACCTTTTTTGATGGAGCTACCGTATTGTTTAAGGCACTGATGCGCATTGGTAACGAGCAAATTCAAAGCATTGCCTCCGTTTAGTAAAGCAGCCTCGTACAAATACTTATTTTCAAAATAAGGCACAATTTTCACAGCCACCGGATTGTCATCTGCAAAAGTACACCTCTAATTGATGAAAAATTCGCCGGAATATCTTTTCAAAGACTCGTGGATGGTGTTACCTTGAGCATAATTCGGATTAAAATCACTTTCCACAAATACGAGCTGAGCAGACGTTGACAGATTAACGATGGCGTGACTTTGATCGTATAAAACAGCGCTGACGGTGCTTTGCAAGTCGCCCAACGCGGCGCCTGAAATTTTAAACCTATTGAATCCGGCCCAGCTCCGATGTCAAATTCGTCTCGACGAACGTGAACGTACCAACCGGTGTACCGGCAGGAATCAAATGCCAAGGCGATTTCAAATACCCAGCAATGGTATTCGCCTCAACAATGGAAGGCAGCAGATGCACAGGGAAAGAGGCATTTTGTAAAATTTTCACGTTCCACGTATTATCGTAGGTGTTGAAGTAACCCCAGCTGGAGGCATTCTGCGGTGTCATGGTTGGTTTGTCGAGGTCACATAACATTGCTACGACGAAATCGGCGATGGTACCGGCGCAATTGAAAGATCTCAGGGTTTCGGGACTGCGAAGAAATGGAGTTGGAAATTGGCGAATGGAATGAGAGAATAGAAAGGACAAGGTTACCTATTTCTTTGGAGCCAGAATAACGTACAGCAGCCATATCCTGTATGGATGGAAAGATGGGAATCTTCTTTGGGCAAGGATTGTAGAAATGTTGGACTACATCGGCCATCTTGCCAGGTGTAATGGACCGAGATTTTGTGTTTATCGATTTTTAACGTTTGTTTTTTCACCTTCCACGGTTTGTTTTCCGACGACCAGCAGACGAGACCGTGTTGTTGGCCGCAGATTCCGATACCTATTGTCTGATGAAGATTTTGAATTAGAAATTTCGCATGGTACGGAGTAATAACGAATTTAAATTGAAATTGGCAAGTTCCTCTGTAAAAGAGGGGGGCTAATTAATGTGAGAAAAGTATAGAATGAACTGCATCTGAAAATCAAATATCATTTTGGTTAATTTTTTTAATTTATGTGATCACCTGTTTGAGAATTTTCTTCGATATTTTACTCATACAGTGATCTAATGCTTCGATAATTTTAACCACATCTTGTTCGCTTTTTATTTCGTTTTGTACAATGTACGATTCCGTTGGTTTATTATGCTCGGCGACAACTTTACGAGTTTTTTCTTCAATTACGGTGATTTTGACCGATGTCGTGCCCATATCTATACCCAGCAAATATTTTGAATTTTTAGATTTGCCATCTCCCTCCTGATGGAGATTATCCAATTCCTGCATGTACATAAGTATAAACGTTATCATCGATACAATTTTACCAATTTTAAATTATTTAAGCAGGTGTAAATGAAGAAAAAAATGTATGTAGATAGATAAAAATACATAATTAGGTGCGACTTACCATTTTAGAGTAATTCATTTTTATGGAAAAATTAACTCGTCAACGCGTTTTCAATTTGGTATTCGAATAAATATGAAATATTAAAAAGAACATTATTACTAACAACCGTTTAGCATATTGTACGTTAGCTGCTCTAGCCTGTGTTCTTATCACGGTGAAACTTTGAAATGTAGAGAAAGCGATAATTTTTATTAGTTAAACAAATGACTCGTATTACGCGGCTAAAACTTGTTTGGTTATTTTTACTTATCGTTGATTAGAGGTAAAAAAAATTCGAACGACGTTCGAAGTATAAAATTCGCCGATCTAAGGTAATTTTTATGCCGAATTGCTTAAAACGAATTCCAATCGGTAACGGTAATAATCGTGTGTACTTTGATTTGCACAAAAGATAATTAAACAATACGTCGCGACGATTAGATAGTTCAACTGGTTTCTATATTCAAATACGTGTAGATTTCACTTTCAATTATGTATTTTATATTGCTACGCGTAACTTAGATATGTAGGTATTAGGTAACTAGGTATAGGTCTTCTCAATCGTATCTATAAATATCTACGGTGAACTTTTAATTCGTTGAACTCGTTTGCGTAAGGTTGTGTGATTGTAATTATGTGCTTTGGTGATTGGTACGAATTTGAGGAATTATTTATTTCGCGTATGTATCGGTATTGTTTTTGAAAACCAATGGAATTTTTAAAGCTATGGGTGAAAAAATTCGATAAATTGACGATACGAAAAAAAGTTTCGTACAAAAGTTGTAGAACGTTGAAAACCAATCATTTTTTATTCCGTAGTTTTTTTTCTATCTTGAAGTGAAGAAGAGCTGTTCGTCTGAAAATGCAAAATTCTGTCAATTTAAGCTCAAATCGATCGCTATCGTTCATGCACATTCGATAATTGAGAGAATTCTCTACTTGCTACCTGAAAATTAATTTCAAATTTGAGCTCAGGAGGTTAGAATTAGATGAAAAAGAGATATTATACCCTAATCGGTTGAAGGTATAAGGGTTAGAAAATGAGAAACCGCGATTTAATACCAATTATGCAAAATTTGCTCATTTTAGGCTGAGAAAATTCGACAATTACGAGAATTCCCTGCTTCGTATCTGAAAACTAACTTTCAATTTGAGCTCGGGGGATTCGGATTATGGCGAAAAGATGTTTCTTCACTCAATTGGTTATAAGGCTAAAAAAATAAAAAATTGTAATTTTAGATCTGCTGTTACAAAAATTGATATTTTTCTGCGACATAAATTTCGCGATTGTGATTTTTCTCTACTTTCAATCGAGAAAGTAATGACTGATTCGAGTTAAGGAGGGTCGAATTTGGAAATACAATTTCAAATAAAATTTTTGCTTTGAAAAGTTTGCAGTTACGGTTTTATGTCAATCATTTGAAATTCAGTTGTCACCTCTGATCATAAAACTTGTACATTATCAGATCCAAAAGTTCTAATTCGCAAATTAAGTTCATCTCCCAGATGTTATATCATCATTTTTTCATCTCGGTGATTATGATCAAACTGTAAAGGGCATAATTCGTTTCTTTCTCTTTCCCCCAACTAAATTTAATTGATTGATAAGCACCGCACACAGAATTTATAAGTATTTTAATCGCCTTACTCATTTGAAAAGTTATTTATTTTTTATCATTTTATTATTAGCGATTAAGTTATCAAATAGAGAACAAGACGTCCTATCTAATGATTTCTCATTAATTAGGAACTCCTGTCATCTTTCTATAGCTTGCATAATAATTGATGAACTTGCTATATCTGTCTAATTAATCGATCCTGTTTATAAGATCAGCTTTTAGCATCTTCAGATATATTTTGCATAGCAATTTTGAATCTCCATTATTTAGAAAATTGTAATGTTTTATTCAATTCAATTTCAAAAACTTAATCACACCAAATACCAGAATACTCAATCGAAAGTGCCTGTAAATTTTGCCTTCTTCCCGAATCGCGAGAGTTGATAAGAGTGCCGAAGTTAGTCCAAGCCCCGTTTCATTGTAAATGTCAACTTTTTTCTCAATAGATTGTATAGATTTCACTGATAATGAAGCAATAGTTCACAATAGTTGAAATAATGTAACCATTAAACGTACATCAAATACCCGCTGGGTATTAATCTGTACAAAAAAGAAAAGCTGGAATTCCTTATCAGTTCCTCCATTCACAGAACTCCAATGGCCAATTCATTTATTATGGTGAATAATACGCGAATTCATTTGTAAATACGTGTTATATACGCGTATTTGATTAATTCGCATAATATTTCATCATTTCTCTTCATAATTTAGATTTTACATCTTTAGCTCTGTTCTTTTCGCAACTCCGAGCAGCTCCGAGTAACTCCGAGCAACATTT
>FIZU01006981.1:0-12699 GCA_900064475.1 Pseudococcus longispinus
GGGGGGGGGGGGGGGGGGAGGGGTAAAAGCTAAAATTCAAAAACTTATTTGATAACGAATTTCAACCCAAAAATACTTTCAGCCTTTGGTAAAATTTTCATCACTGGAAATCTTTCTAAAAAAATCCTTCCCATAAAATCTTTGGATACTCCATTCTATTTCTGAAAATTGTATCAATGATTCAAATTAAATTTGTTATAAACTTTCTCTTCTTCTTTCGCCCCCTCCTCTCCGGAATTTTTTGATGTATGATATAGCATAATTCATAAACAACCTGTCTAAACGAATCGCTCATAGAGTAAATAACACGCTGATTTTTCTAATTAAATTGATTCATTTTATGATTATAAACGACGAGTAGGAAGGATAGTACAATTTGTACTCTCGAATTTTACTTTTATAACGTCGTGTCAAGTTTATGAATAATGCTTCGAAGAATTGTAAGAAAAATCCAAATTTCGAATGTGCGGTGATTTGAGAAATTCATGGTCAAAATAGTGAATTTTGTCCAAAATTTCGTCAAAAAATGATGAAAAAATTGAAAGATTATGACGTTTTATTTATTGATGAAAAAACTAAACAATTTATTCTGCGTTTGAATTTTGTAATAAAATTGAATTTTTACGATTAAAAATGGGAGGGGGTGGATGCAAAATCAAATAGAAATGGGCTCATTTCTCTGCTCAATCACATCTCAAAAATATCAAAAATGATCCATTTTCTAAGGAAATTCCTTTTTTCACCCTTATTGGCTTCAGCTACTCCCTCCCCTCTGAACCTCCTGCGTGGAGTTGATGAAAATAAGATCTTTCAACATTCTGTATTTTTGTTCATTTGCAGTATTCTTTTTTCCAATTCGAATTCAGCCTTTTTTTGAATGAAGGTTGGCCTCATTTTTTTTGTCTTTCATCAAAAATTTGAAAAAATTAAGCAATTTTTGAAAATTATTTCACTACTTTTTCATCTGATTACTTTTTCCTTCACCTGTTGCGAATTTTTTCTCCTAATGAACTACATTATTACATTATTTATGCTTATACGACCACACGTGTAATAATTATTTCATTGCCAGTAAAAAAAATAAATAAAAACAAACACTCGACGCTAATTTGAAATCGTCTCTAATAAAATCAGCCAATTGCACGTATTGTATTACATACATTCACACGTCGAACAATAATCATCGAAAATGGCAGCAACGCATAAGTTCACACGTTGATAAAGCCATCGCGTAAATAAAATCAAATTAAGTAATAAAGTTCACGTTTCTTTTCTATTCGTCTTTCTGATACGCGTATCTTAGATACGTATCCTACGTAAGAGAGCCAAGAACTTGAGCTAATAAATACGTCATTCTATGAAGTGAGATGATTAAGCATATTAAGATTTCGACGTTGATAAACAAAACCGAAAAAGAAAGAGAAAAAATGGTACACTGTCACGGAGGAGGCTGATGGCTCATGATTACATAAACTCGCCGTACCTTAGCTATCTCTCCCTAGTCTTATTTGTATACACATACGTCGTCTTTATGACGTACAGAATGGCATGCGTTGGATTACCTTTTGCGGTTCTCGTCGAGAGAAGAAAAAATCTCGGTAATTTGTTAAAAATATTATAAAATCAACGTTTTATGCAAATTATCGAGTCGCCAGAAGCGGTTTTTTTCGTACGTTTACTATGTAGATGTACGCGAACTCCTCCTAGTCGTGAACTAACGTCCAACGGTGCTCGACGGTTGTAAAGGCGTTGCACATTTTAATTGATTTTTTAATTTTCTTCGACCACGCGCGAAAAGTTGTAAAAATCTAGATGTCGTTTCAGATAAGTCGAAACGACTTTGAAAAATACCTAGTACAAGTCGAACATATATCTCCGAGATTTTGCCAGCCACTGGCTGCAGTCTCGCGAGTATTTCAAATCATTCGGTATCTCGATCGGCGCTGAATAGCCTTAAAGGACGGTTGTTGCTCGTATCGAACGAAACCCAAATACGTCTTTCAAGCGCAACGCATACCAGACACTACTAAATGCATATAACCTTCGTATATAAACCGAAAAAAAAATAAATAACTGCAAAAATAGGCTACGATGTCTCGACGACCGACCGAATACGAATATATAGATATACCAATGCAGAATATGAGTATATCAAGGCAGGCCAGCGAACAAAGTAGCAATTATTCGGACATCCTCGCGTTACTGTTCGCCTATGACTTCGAGACGAAGAAAATATTATACAAATGAGAGATAGACAAGTTCGCCACCAGTTTTTTTATATGCCCGAGTCCATCGGAGAGAAGAAAAAAAACGTTAGCACGCTGTTCGATTAATTACATCTGTTTATGTATGCGAGATGATGAATGGAAAGACCATGTGCTCGCATGATAGAAGAGTGCTCGACTCGGTGAAACTGCAAGCACGATGAGAGTTCAAACGCTGCGCAAAGACTGGTCGATCACGACGAGTTCGTATTACAAATTCATAAACATCGTAATTTTTGGCATTTTTAATTGAGACGGTATATTGAATCGCGATCCGAGTCGCGAACCCGAACTCACCGAAAATTAAGCGATTTATCCTTCACATATTTATAAAAAAAAATACTGTACCTGTAGCTAGACATATGCATTGGTATTGGTAATCGCGAAGAAGCGCGCTTTCGTTCAAGGATATCGTCTGCAAACTTGACAGGTGTCAGAATTATCATCGAAATGTGTACCATTCAACAAGTCAACTGGCGCCAACGAATAAATTTCGCCTAATGGCTCGCTTTTTGTTTACATTTTGGAATTTTGTTTTGGAAAGTGGCGTCCGACAAGGTCGTCGAAATTTTTCATTGACGAAAAAAAGTTCAACGTTAAATAAAGATGTACACAATTGGCCCTGTACCAGAATTTTTTTCCTCTTTCGTACTACGACTAGTTTTGTAATAGAAGGAGAGATAGATGACAGAGAAATCACGTGTTTCGCGTTAAGTTAATGTTTGCTATATCGGTTTCTAATCATCGGATATTATGTAATTGGAAAAAATTCAAAAAAGTGGGTGGGTTTCTTGAAAATAGAGGAAAATTAGAGTTTGTTTTTGAACGAATTTTCGCATTTTTGTGACGTAATTGGTTTACTTGTTCGATGAACGATGCATTCGAATGCAGTTTTTTGTTGATCGAATGTACGTGGAAATTTTTAATGCGAATTTTTTCGAGTGGAATTCCATTTCAGTTGGATATCCTGGATGAATCATATTTTCGAGCATTTTTTCCTAAAATAAGTAACTTGATATTTGTAGTTATTTGAAGAAAAATAATTTTCAGATTGAATTATGATTGGTATTTCCATTCGTGTTTTCATTTCTATCTCGCCTTTTCTTCTTCGGACTATGATTAATTCATAGATGGTGGTTTTTTCTGGGGTACTAGAAATGGGGGGGGGGGGATATTTGATAGACGGTATGGTTGTTTTGGACGTTATCAAACGATTTGCCGCGTTACTATCACTCCTACCAAAAAATTGCATATGACCAATTTTGTAGGAAATTTAATTCTGTACACTTTTTGTATGAAAAATGTTTCTGTGGAGTTATTAGGAACTGAGATACAGACGATTAAAACAAAAAAAAACACGTTTGGGGCAAAAATATGATTTTTTGTGGTGAAGCACCGGTGTGATTTCGACCCCTCCCCCCATTTCTAGTTTTTTTCGATTGATTGTAGGGATTTTGCTATTGTAAGAGTCCCCACCCTGCTTGAATATTTTGGTATTTTAATCAACATTTGATTATTTTTTCTACATAACTCGAGAAAGGCTCAATTTTAGGAAATTTTCATGATAACTTGTTTGAAAATGATGAGATTAGCTTTCAAATAATATGATTACTTTTTCATTTCGTAAAATTTTATCAGCCAAGTGATGTCACAAATAATAAAATTGTTCAAAATCGAAAATAGCCGGGTAAGCATGGTGCTTTGGCCCCCGACACCGATTTTGACGAAACCTATGCCAAAATGTCAACCATGATGAGAAAAAATTTTGGACCCCTAGCGCAATTATTTTTGGGGGAGAAGCCACAATTTGTTTTTTAGTCTCAATTTTCTAATTTTTCACCAAATGCAGATAAAAATGTCGCGTTTTCTCTAATAGATTCTTGGGGATTAGAGGAATCCTAAAAAAAAAAATCAAAATTTTCGAGTCATTTTTCACCTAGTTATGGCTTTTTAAATACTTTGAACCACCATTTTGTAAAAAAGTTTCAGAGGTACAGTCGCCATTTTTTTTTAAGAAAATGTATTATTTAGTCACAATTCTACCACATTAATTTCAAAATCTTGCAATTGGTGCAACATTGTCAAAATAAATTAAAACTGACCACCCGTCGTATCAAGTGCGAGCGGATAGGTCACATTTTCCACGGCGCTCTCGTGGGAAATACAGTGTTCTCGGGCGCTACGCGTCATTGTGAGAATGAAAAATAATGTAGGTAGCAAAAATTCAAAAATGTGACTATAGGGGCTTTCAATTCATTTTTGAGGAAATTTTTACTGAAAACCCCAAAAGACGTTGAGAGGGGAGGGGGGAAACTCGAAAGATTCAAAATTTTTGTGTGAGGTATCAAAAGCTATGGTTTTAGCCTCCTTAGTTCATTTTTGAGGTTATTTTGACATAAACCCTCAATGGATGTTGTGAGGGGGGGGGGATTTTTTTGTCCGCCGTATTCATTTTTTAAATGTATAAGTAATCAAAAAAAATCACAACGATATTTATTATGAAAAATATTTGAAATTAGGCAATCGGGGACGTAATTATATTCATCGATACTTACTCTATAAATAAAAAGTGAGATCTGTCAAGATTGTATTTTGAGTTTGTGCTCCAAAAAAATTAGTTAGGGTAATTATTGGACGATCTATTTTGTTTGCAACGTTCACAGCCGATTGATCAGCTCATCTGAATGTTGAAGGACGAGACGTAAAATATTAATGTTCGATCTATTATCTTGGATATTATCGATAATTATGAAGTGATTTATATCTAATGAATTTGGTATCGAATATAATAATGAATATAATTCATCTCTTCTTGAAATGTAACGAAAAAAATTGTCAAAATTTTCTTGAAATTTTTTTGAAAAAAATCATCAAACAGATTTTATGAGATTTTGAATAAATTTTATAGAATTTTCAACTTTTTTGAAAATAATTTTGGCAATCTTCGTCATACTCTGATTCAACTAAATTCACAATATTTTTAATCATTTTTATAAAAATGTTTGAAAATCGGTATTGAAAATTTTCATGCAAATGTTTCGAACAATTTTGCACTTTTGACCCATTTTTTTTATCATTTTATCATCTTTATGTAAATTTTCAACAATGCTAATTTAAAAGATACCGTTTTTAAAACCCATTGAATTTTTTTCATTAGACTGGTTCGAAGAGAAACACCCGTGTAAAAATCGTGTTCTCAGACTCACCAATGTAAAATGAGTTACCTTTGTCGAATGGAAAAAATTCTCGGTGAAAATAAATTAACAAAAAAGGACGAGATTAAGGTTAACAATTGTCATTCTTTTCGGTATCCTCGAAATAACAAAAAATAAAAATGAGGGAAACATACTATAATTATGAATTTACGAACCGGTTTGCCGTGCATAAAGAATGACAACGACGACGACACGATAACGGGAGGAATTTTTTGAGGAAGAATTATAATTTAATTAAATAAAACGCACGAGTAACGGCATCAGGATACGTATACCTCTAAATATGTGTAAAGGTTGAATATTTAAGAAAAAAGACTTCGCTGCAGTAGGTTTTTTTTTCAATGCGCTTACATACTTAACTAATTTGTCGAACTTGAGCTCAAACCTTGCAAACGTTTGCGCTTCAAAGAAAAACGATTATTAATTTTTCGTTTAAAATACCTCCTATATAACTATCTTATACAACAAAACCACGGTTGTTAACCGGCTCGAACGAGTAATTTACACGTCGCCAGCGTCGTAAACATCGAGTAAATTAATTGCGATGAAAATTTGTTTTAAGAAGCTTCCAATTAGAGATTATATAGTCGCTGTTTCCTTGGATAGGGTTTTTTTTTCTTCTTCGCTTGTATATGCCATTGTCGATGGAATATAACAGAGTGACCTTTTTTGTTGGATTACCGAGTTGAAATCGTGTGTTGCTGGATGAAGATGGCTTCGTTTTGTCCAGCTTAACATACTCGATTACGATAAGTCGACAAGAGGTGAATTACGTATACACGATGCGAAGATGCAGATGTGCGTAGTGTGTGGCGTCTTGCCGCGACCGCAGCTTCGGTTTTTGCACAAAGCCTTATGTATTTCGTTAATTTCTTGTTGTAATACGTATATATGCGCGCTCATTAACGTAGTATAAAAAGAAACGCCTATTAAGACACGTATAATCTTTCTTTCTCGTCGGTAAGTAATATTTTTATAATACATACGTAACCTTTGCCGCCGCCAAGAATTGAATTTAGGTAAAGTCGTGTGTACGTTCATTGTTGAAGATCATCAATGGACAAGCACCGCAGCACACAGGTCGGAGGGGCGAGACGAGGTAACGTAATGTATTATGAGAATATACGTAAGAAATGCTCGGCTCGACTCCGAAGAGCTGCGACAACCACGACGCCGACGTCGTCGATGCGAAATATGATGGAAACTGGTTGAAACCGTGTATGGCTTGGCCATCGTGATTGTAATTACCTACTATCAAAATACCATTGCGATCGCCACCACCCTCTTGGCCCCGATGCCTCGCTCGAATTACAAGATACCTATTTCTTTCTCATTTTTTTTTATTTGAGACAGGAACGACGACGGCGATGGCGCATTTTACCTCGGTTTATTGTGTATGACCTTTTTAACGAATTTAGGTAAAATCGTGTTTTTGTTGACAATCAAAAAATCTCGCTAAATGTCACATTTAAAGGTCGTTGCATTGGACGCGTATAATGAATGATCTGTCAATTGTAAAACGATTAATGAGTAAAATATACTCGTACACACATGGTGATGGCTATTCGCGCGTCCACGTTTTATATAGTGGCCGTGTATTTGAGATAAAAAAAAAACAAAGAAGAAAAAGAAACAAACTGGTATAGTGTACGGCGAATCAGACACCATACAGGGTGTCCCGGTTACTTGATCATCTGGATTTAGAACTCGTCGTGATGAACGAAAACCGTCAAGTTGACTTATTGCTCTGTCTGGATTTCAAGGAGTAGTGGTTTTTCGTGAGAAACTTCCAGAGGTGGATTCTGGGATCACTTTTCCACGCGAGTAAAGAAATTTGAGAAGATATGCATTTTGAAAATTGAAACAAATGTGGACGAGTGAAGTTCCAAGTGACTAGAACTTTGAAAGAACCAATCAGAAGTTAATGAAAGAAGTCGTCGTTTCAAAAGAATTGAATCAGATTTTTACCTATTGTCCAAACTATCAATTGTTGTGGTATTTTGAAAGGAAAAAACAACAATCGAAGCATGGATGTTGGTACAATTTATCGAAACGAACAGAAAATTCTTCGACGAAAGTACCTAGTTTACTCTGCATCTAATTCAGGACTAAGTTTATTACGCCAATCAACTTATGTTCGAGTGGACTCGGTGGAACAAGAGATGCATTATTGGAGCTAAAATTTTCACCTTTTTGCATATTTTTTCCTCTGACATCTTATTAGGAATAAATTTTCAAGTAACTTTGCGATTTGCCAAATTTCGAGTCAAATAAGTCCAGAACGTATTTTGACATAAAATCGCATATTTCTTATTTAAAATGCTATTTTATGATAAAAAAAAAAACTTTATTTTTCTCATTCAAAAAATGTACTTACCTTCGTGAAAAAAATATAATTCACTTTTTTTTTTAATGTTGTTGGGATTTCACTCATATAGTTTTAAATAGATCAAATTTTATCATAAAATTTTTGACCGGATAAGTTTTTGAAAATTTACACTCACCCTCTGCACCCCCCCCCCCCCCCCCCCCCCCCCCTGCCCCCCCCCCCCCCCCCCATTAAAAATCTGAGAAATTTTTTGAAAGAGAAAATACACAAATAATACATTCTCGTACTTCAACTGCAGGAAGCCGATTACGTTCGACTTTTTATCAGCTGTTTTTTGTTTTTTTTTCAACTTTTTATAGTTTTTTTTGATTTTTATCGACTTTTTTTTGGCTTTTTATCGACATTCTATCGAATTTTTTCCAACTTTTCATCGGTTTTTTTTTCATATTTTTTTCGACTTATTTTTCGATTTTTTTTTGGCTTTTTATCGATTTTTATCGAATTTTTTCCGACTTTTTTTTCAATTTTTTTCAACTTTTTTGGCTTTTTATCGATTTTTATCGGTTTTTTCCGACTTTTTATCGTTTTTTTTCAACTTCGACTCATTTCCCGACTTTTTATCGACTTTTTTCCGATTTTTTTCACCGTTTTTTTCAGCTTTTTATCATTTTATTCCGTTTTTTTTTTCGTTTTTTTTCAGCTTTAGGCCGAAAAAAGGCTGATAAAAAGCCGAAAAAAATGATGAAAAACTGAAAAAAAAATTATGAAAAAAATCGGAAAAAAGTCGATAAAAAGCTAAAAAAAAGTCAATAAAAATCCGGAAAAAAAAACGATAAAAAATTGAAAAAAAAACAAAAAACAGCTGATAAAAAGCCGAACGTAATCGGTTTTCGGCTTTCAGCTTTCGGCTGGCTATCAGCTTATACGTTAAGCTGATAACCAGCCGAAAGCTGTTATTTAAAATTTTGTAAGCTGAAAGCCGAAAGTCGAAAGCCGAACGATTTTTTCCAGATTAAGCCGAAGCCAAAAGCCGAAACCGATACTGATTGAGAAGCCGAAAGCCGATTGCATTCGCCTTTTTATTGGATTTTAATCGTTTTTTTTCAGCTGTTTTTTGGCTTTTTATGGCTTTTTATCAGCTTTTTTTCGGCTTAAAGTTGAAAAAAAACCGATAGCCAGTCAAACGATAATACGCTAAGCCGACAGCCAGCCGAAAGCTGTTATTTTAAATTTTGTAAGCCGAAAGCCAAAGCTGATTCGTTCGGCTTGACAGTCCTGATTTTTTTGTAATTAATGATTTTCATGAAACGTAATTTTTTTATAGGTACTGATAAAGAACATGTTTTCAAATCGTAATTTTGAATATTTTTTTATAAGATGATTTTCATGATTTTCAAGAATTTTGAAAATGATTCCATAATTTTGATTTAAAACCGTTTTGGGAATGATTTTTGCCCATCTCTGCTCAAAATGCAAAATTTCCCAGATTTTCCAAAAAAAAAAGAAGGGTCAACACTTTTTCATTCAACCTTCATGCATTATACTTATTACTTGATTTTTCAGCAAAATGTTTTTTTTTGGTCCTGGGGGTAGTTATACCTCCAATCTTCCCCCTCGCCTAAAACCACCCTTGGATCAAATTGAATGATGCCGGATCTAACTAATTAGAAGCATTTTGATCTAAAAATATGATCAAATCATATGCAACTGGATCTGGAGCCATCTTTGTTTAGTTGTAAGTAGTGATGCAAATCAGATAAAATCTCATGTAACGAAATCATGTTTCACATGAAAGACTCAATCTTTAGTTGTATAATTGGACCCAAAAAGTTGAAATTATACCACTTTTCGAACCAATTACATCAAATTAAATCCAAACTATTTTTTCACCCATCGTCTACTCCAGCTAGGACACCATGTATACGCGCAATACACCTCTAAGATATATGTAATCATGGAGACAGCGAAAGGGAGAAACACGCCCTCGTACGTACCTAGACCTACGCCAACGGTATAATAAATTTTCGTCGTTAGAAAAAGTTTATTCTGTTTATAATTAGTCTCGGAATTGGCGATAGGTCGAGACGCATCGATGGCGATGATGATTTATAATAAAGATATCGCATCTCACGGTTTATGAATTCTCTCGATCAGGAAGGACACAGAGCGCGGTTTTAGTCACGTCTTATTGCATTTGTGGATTTAAAGCACGGCGCGAGGCGAGGCGACCTTAAAACGAGAAAAATCAAATCGGATCGGATCATATTGAATAGGATGGAGCTAGGCAGAATGCCGCATCTATCTCTGGCTCGCGAGCCAACGTAGCAAAATGTGAGACACCCGAGAACCAACTACCAAGATCTCGAGAATGCGACGTACAGTTTACGAATTCTGCTGTTATCGAGGAAGTTGCACTGGATATAAACGACATCGGCATCGGTGGCTTGTTTGTGTGTGTGGTTTTTTTTGTCTCACTCCGGATCGGATACGTACCGGTACCGGTGCTGGTGATGGTTTTTTGTACATATTTTATACTCATACTCGAAGGTCTCGCGTCTGGTATGTAAATTTATCTAAGGCTCCGGCCAAGTCTCCTAGTCTTGTCTAAAGTACGTAGTACGTACCAAGGACTACCTATGGGTCTATATAGCAGCGGAATCGACCAAGGGGAAAATATTCTCCGCGAATATGGATACTCATGTACGTACATGGGTTTTGTCGCCTATGTGCGTGCTCCTTGGCTGATCTCTATTGTTGTTCGTGTCACTCGTCGGCGCTAATCGCACCATGCTCATCAAATGAGGTTAACTACTTTGTGAAATTTTGCGAGTAAATGTTACGAAATACTCGGCTCGGTCGGTTACATGCGGCGTGTCCGTTCTAACGTATACCTCGACGTATCTATACCGAGTGTACATAGGCATACGTACGTACCAGAGAAAAAACACCATTTAAGAATTGGAATTCCATACAAGTGCAGAGATACGTTGCTGGCTTACGCTGTGAGTAGCTCTATCTGCACCGTGCTGTACGCTAATCTAAAACACTAGTTGTTGACCCGTGAACACAATGAATGTGTTGAATACAATTAATGATTCAAGGTTGTAGATCCCCGAGACAACTTGATGAACAGCGAAAATACATAATGATGAAATCGAATTAATGTTTTCTTCTTTTTTTTTCTACTTTATCGATCCACCGTACGTACGTTGCGCCGGTGATGGAATTGTAAATTCATTACGGCGCGAAGGAGGGGGCAAGTAGCTGGATAGGCATAGGAATAGATAAGCCACATAGCTATCTACCCCGCATCACAACTCGGAACGTGTAAATTCTCCAACTTGGATCATGGATGTTCGCAAACTAGGTCAACAACGCAGGTTACTTAGGATAAAATTTCGTGTTCGAGTGATTTTTTTAACGAGTAATTGATGTATTTCTTTGTTATATCGTTTAACCTGATAATTACACAGTGCTGGGAAGTCTTCTGTATACGAGCGGGATAACCTTAGAAGCATTTTAATAGATTATTATTTAAGGTTACCTACGACTGCGAGAAATTAGATATCGGCGTTAGCTTTTTATACCAGAGCCGTTTAAATTTCAGCTGGAATGGAAGGAAAAATAAAAGGTGATAAGGTCATGTGCACAGATGGTAATCACATTTGATGTATAAGTGCTTTTTATCGAACCGTATAATGGTCTCGTTTTTCTCTCTGTCGTTACTTACTTATACTCTTGCCAGTGTTGTTGGCGTTGCTCGATTACACTGTTAGAAATATCGAATATGGATTCATTATAAAATATAATTGCTTTTTCACATCGTTCTACCCGACGAATACGAATTATTTTAAGCCAAGGTTTTTCTAACATTTGATAACATTATTATTTTTAGTATTGAGAACGATGACGATGTGTATAAAGACGTTTTTTTTTCTATTTTATAAACGATCGTTATACAGTACATTGAAATTAATTCGAAACCGAGTACGTGCAGAATGTACGTAGTATGTATGTCCATTCACCAGATAGTAGCCAGCTATAGGTGTAGATTTTACGCGGTGAATTAAAGGTTAGCTTGTTGTAGGTGATTTTGCCAGTGCAATAATTGGTGTAAAGATTGATTAGAAGATTAGAGAAAAAGGTACTGTATAAGTATCTATAAAAGAGATGTTAAATATTACGAATGAATTGTCATGAAATTATCATTCTGAGAAGGATGATTCAGCTGTTACATCGAGTTTGACCTGTGCCCTCATTATGGTTTTTGTAATGGATATGTTGAAGAGAGACACGTAATTTCGAGTATGATTTTTTTTCAGTTGGAATGAGAGTCTTGTAGAGTTACAAATTCCTTCCCTTCTCTCTGTCTCTTTTGGTTGAAATAGATATTTAAAAAAATTTTTGCTCCTTCCTTGATCATACCGAAGTGGAAAATTTATACTTGAAAAATGATAAAATGTTTTTTTTTCAGTTGAAATGAGATTTTTATCGAGGTATGAATTTTCTTTCAGCTTTCCTATAGTGGCATAGCCAGGATGGACCAAGGGGGAGAGGGTTCAAGTTTGATTTTTAGGAGGAAGATTGCTTCAAAATATAATTTGTTAGACATCAGATGGGAAAAGATTATTGTTCGAAAGAAACAATTGCAAATTGGAAAAAAATCTATGATGAAAAGAAGAAAAACTGTCCAAAAAATGTATTGTTAGGAAAAAGCGTAGCCTGGTTTATAGGGGTGATTTGGCCCTGAGCAACGAATTTTGAATTATCCAGTGGAAGTTGGTCCTTATGGTCTAAAACCCTCGTGACAAAATTTTTAGCTCGATATCTCAACCCTAACCCCTTCTGGGGGGTTAAATGTGGATTTTCGTTGAAAATTTCTATTTTTGGC
>FIZU01007010.1:0-33534 GCA_900064475.1 Pseudococcus longispinus
AAAATGACTGATTTGAACTTTCTTGAAATTTTTCAAGTCCAAAAATTAATTTGAGGTTTTAAATATTTTCTAAGTTCAAAAAGTCTGACAAAATGTCTAAAAGTCATCATTATCTCTGAAATTTTCCAAGTTCAAAAAGTCAATGGAAATCCAAAAAAGTCTGACAAAATGACTAAAAGTTATCGTCAAGGAATTTCATGACGGTTTTCCCGGGTACGAAAAATAGCCAATTAAAATGGACAAAATTTTAGGATTGACCACAGCCACAAGACATCCATGTCAAAATGATTCGAAAATTTTTAAAATATATCTACAATGCTAAAAAATTTAGTTTCCGAATATTCAAGAATTTGAATATTAGCTAATTCAATAAAGACCACTCGAGTTAATTTCTAAACTGACTAATAAGTTTACGTCAACTTCCTCGTTACACGTATATAAAAAATGAACACCGCGTCCGTATAATAAGGAAATTATCATATGAATAGAGATTAAAATTTACACACACGCCTCAAGAACGTTACGAATTATTTTTCTAAAAAACACAATGAGATTCGTACCTTAAATAGCAAACGCCATCGTGAGCTTTGGCGTAACCGAAATTAATATTAATAGCTTTAGCATGGCCAATATGCAGAATTCCATTAGGTTCCGGTGGAAATCTCGTTCTAACTTGACCGCCGGTAATTGCTAAATGTTCTTTAAGCAATCTTTCGGTATTATCGGTAACGACGTAGCCATCGGTAACGTAATTTTCACCAGGTTTATGAAAATTAAGCTTCTTCATGACATCTAATATTGAAAGACTAGATTCGCTAATACTTTTCACTGGTTCGCTCTTTTCAGCAACTTTGGTAGGAACTTTATTCTCAGCCGGTGGTTTTTTGCTTTTAGCGGCATTTTTGTCTTTTTTCATCCCAGACATCATGTCGTCTTCGGTTTTAGGACCGAGTAAATTCAATATCTGAAAAAATACACGATTAATACAGCGTAACATACTGAACGAACTAGATATGGATATAGATACCTGTAAATCGACTTCATTTTTAACAAATTTTCCATCAGCCCATTTTAACCGATTCCGCACATCTTGAAGAATAATCCCTGTATTGAACTTGTATCGTTTTTCAACAATATCTTTTTTATATTTATCGACTGCTTCTTCGACTATTTGTTCTATATCATCAGCACTGACTACTACACCGATACCGCAGTACTCTTCGAAAGCTTGCACATCCATGTCAGCTTTCACCTCAGACAGCAAATACTGTAAAGCTGCATCTACTCTTTGGACGTTATCTAATTTCTTCTCCACTATGTTCTGAATTAGGAAAGGAACATGTTTTTCTTGCTGCGGTTTTATTTTCGATGCGAGCTGATAATATAAGGTGCCGAATTCGGATACTGGTCCTTGTTTGGAGGCTTCGTCTAGGATGGATTTGAGACGTTTTTTGAGATTGTCATTTTTTATGGTTTCTTTAGCTTTTTGTTCGCTCAGACCGATCGAACAGAATAAACTTATTAGATCTTCGGATGGCATTTTAGTCTGTAATAGTGATAAGGTAGCATTTTAAATAAAGTTATCATCAAAATGATGAAATTTTACGAAAACTATCATTCGTTAAAATAGAGATAACTTACTTTGATTTTCAGTGATGTTTTTTTTCAATGAATCACAATCTGCATCAGCTCGGAGAGCAAAAATAGTTGGTAAATAGGCTTCAAATTATCGTAAAGATTATTCTATATAATTATACGAGAAATAAATAAAGAATTTGGGGTAATTTTCCATAAGAAATGATTATAAAATCGGATTCTGAAGTTTGAACGTACCTCCAACTGGCATTAACGTGCACAAGAACAACACTTCAAGAAATTTTTTTAGTGTTTTGGACTATCCGCGTTGTCATGCTTACATCAATTCGACCAATCATAAATCGATAAAATGATGCTAATAAAGTAGGATGAACTAATAGGTGTTTTGTTGGTGTTTTTCTTTTTGGTAAAAAAACAAGATGTCAATCAATTTTTAATTTCATTATAATTATTCGAAACTTAGATTCGACTCATTATTAAAGGTATAAAATAAGGAATAAAAACCAATTATGGCAGTACTCATTAATACAACATCTATCGACTAAGAAAAGATGAAGAATTAAAATGACTCCGGCGTAAAGTTCAGCTGTTTACATTGAATGATATAATTAGTATTTCAAAGTAAACCCAAGAATAAAGAACGATGTTTCCTAATAATTGATTCTATTGGGATCAAATTAACAAAATAAAAATAGTAGTTCAATCTTTCTCTTATTCTAAGAAAGAAGAAACTGAGATTTACAGTTCACCAACGAATGCGAAATCTTTTCCTGAAAATGCACGTCTGGGAATGAGAACTATATCTAGAATCAAAACACCTAAACTAAAGTCAAATTTTGGAAATATTTTGTTCAATTGGTTCATAAAAGCGAAATTAATAATTATAGACACTGATCCAGAGTCTATAAGCGAAATTGATCGCTGTATAATTAGACATAGGTACCCCATATCTCCCATAAAATTCCATTTTATTCATTTAGATTAGATACATTTGAATTGGGTTCATAGCGAAAACAACTACAAACTTTTCACTTACAAAACATAATCAGTACCTAATTATTAAAAAATTATTTGGAACAATTTTCTGAATTCAAGTATTCAGCATAAAAATAATAAACAAAAGAAATCGTATTAAACAGAATACGATTCTTGAATATTCGATAATTGGAACTTCATCATTTTACCAAAGACTAGCTACAATAGGTGTAATTATCACAATTTAAAAAGGACTAATTGGATTTGGATACAATTTCTTAATTAATCTCGGCGCTGAATTGACTTTGATATTGAACGTTTGGGCAAACAATTGGCACGAAATTTCAGGCATGATGGTGGTGAAAAATGACTTGCATTGCTGTAAAAATTATACACCGATTAATATTCTCAATTAAACCTTTACAAAATCATATCATTTTACTTTGAAATGCGTTTCAGGAACACTGAATAGTTCTCTAAGGGTCAAATACATCGCTAATTGTTGCTCCGAATTGAACGGATTGCATTTAAATAAATCCTTCGTATCTGTATTCAAAGCATTTCCTTTGCCAGTTTTCTGTAAATGAGAAAAATTGTATTAGATAACCTTGAAAATACAAAACGTATCATGTCATAAGCTTATAACTAACTTTAACGTCTCTGAGTTTTTCATAATGATCTTTGTTGTTTTTAACGAAATTTGATATTTCATCGTAGCTTAGGTTCCTAATTTTTTCCATACTGAAAACAACGCAAATTAATGAGTTATCGTACTTATATTCGTAATAGTTATCATCATTTAATTAACTACAACGTTCACGTACTATGGCTTGTATTTTTTATTTAACCAGTCGTTTTCGTACGATGCTCCATGAGATGAAGGTGTTACATCTATATAAATATAACATGAAATGAATATTATGATTTATTACAATTTTTTGTTTTATTTAATAAGGTATGAAAAATTTTACGGGTTCAATTTTCAGATGATTAAACTGTTTCTTTAAAGGGTTAGATATGAAACGAATTGCATAAACTTTATGTTTGGACAAAAGGGAACGAATTAAAAAATTTTCCTAAAAATTATTGATATCATCTGTAGATGACGTGGATAATAAAAACGTTTGATTGTTCAGTGAGCACATAATTTATGGTTCTGAACAGACATGTACGATATACCTTCATACGAGCTGATATTTTTTGCAAACATAATACCTACAATTTAGAAACGAATGCGAATGCGCCATTTGTTCGTTTCCATATCGCTTTATAAATGGAAAATTAAGCTTTGTAACAGCGTATTGTACAATTTCAAATTTCAGTCGTGTTCAGAATTTGCCAGAATATTTATTTCGTTTCTAATTTCTTTGCGTATTATTTCAAAATGAATTGAAAATTCGATAATGGACCAAATCTTTGATATTAGAAGTCAAGTTTTTCTTTTCTGCTTCAATGCAGCTTGTTCATACTTCTATTATCGTCAATAGATTACCTACCAGTTGAACTATCTCCATATGAATTCAAAGACGAATCAATTTCTGGCAAACGTACAGAAACATTTTGTTTATTATTCTGCGGAGAATCATCTTCAGTTGTATCTGAAAAACAAAAAAATGGCGGATGTTCCACGAGGTGGAAAAATCAATGAAGATTTTTTTCTGATAACGTGCAAATAATTATTTATTATAAAATGTATGGTCGTTCGCTTTGTCATGCATTCAGGATTATTAATGATATAACTATTAGAACTTTCATTCTATAATTTTCTTTCAATTCTACATACGGTCTTATCTCGTGTGAATTCGAGTACCGTTTCTCTAAACTGATACCGATTTTAATCAGCAATTAAGTACATGAGATAATTGGCAGAACTTTGAATAAATTTCAAAGAAAAAAGGTATGAAAATGGATGGAACTTGATTCTACGAAAGTTAATCCTTTTTGTACCTTCGAGTATGATGCATTGTACTGTTCTGAAAATGAGGATGAGTTTATCGTTAGAATTAATATTAAATGATGTAATCAATGGTTCGCAGCTTTCGACGAATCAACTCTTATCAAGCGTTTCATTGTCGATAATACAATTTAAACGATGATTTTCCTTGAAAACTATTTGAATTCATCATTTCATTTTGTTTACTCGTGCATCATATCATATTACCTTATAAATTTCAAATAAAATTGTACCTAATCCGTGATATATAAACGTTATTACCTCGATTGTTTGAGTTATGAAGGGGAAAACGTAAACGTGGCAATAATACAGTGAGATTCCTTCTAGCTGAAAAATTCCATATCTGTTTTAAATCGAGATTCTTTGGAATCAAGACAATTTTAAATACCTGGTTACCTTGCTGATATACATCAATACGCGATAAAAGTACAACGGGGTTCGATATTTTGATAGTTTTGACTGGAAAATTTCACATTTTCAATGATTAACTTTGTAGACAGGAGATAATGATTGAATTTGAAATAATACTACCTTTTGAACAGAGACCAATACGAGGAAGAACAACCCTAGGATTCATTTTTGCTGTAAAAAGTCCATGTTTTGAAACGTTATCAGGTGTATTTTTAAAATGACCAAAATGATAAATAATCGTTTATGAATTTATCAACATTTTACCTAATTTTGAGCTGGAACGATTGAATTTTAAACACTTCACCATCTTGTCGATGAATAACCACAAATACAGACTTAATTACGACTATTTAAATAACGTCTATTCAAAAACGAATTTTCGCATCACGCGGTACACAAGAACAACAGACTCGACAAAACCATCAACTTCGTTCGAGAAACGAATGGTTATCTACGTTAAGAAAAAAAGAAAAAAATGGAGAATTACCTTGTTTGATACTCGGGTGTTCCAGAGGTTCTATTTCTACGACAGGATTCAATAAAACTGAAAAAGCACATTTTCAAGGATTACTTTCAGGTTGTTTTAAAACTGAAGTAATGAGTAAATTTTGGACGTAATTAAGACATGCAATTTTAAACACGAACGTTATTACGATATTTCAACAAAGACAGGAGAAAATTAATAAGATAAATAACGAAATCCATATTGTCTTATTACAAAAAAAAATTTATTCAAATATCTTGCCAAATTCCACTTATTCGGCGATACAAGCATGTAATATTAAATATAAATCAGAGAAAAATAATATAAAAGAGGTCTAGCGATAGACATGTTTACTTCGCCTTATATTCTACGAAATTTTTTCAATATTTTTATACAGTACTTTGAAAAATTGTAACAAATTGACATAATAAAATTACTAAAAATAAAATCAAACATTCAAGTGTTATAAGAAATCGTTATATTATGGTAAGTTCATTTTGTGGCTATAATAAACGCTCATGAACACACTAAGTAAACATATTGTATAATTTTAATATGAGCGCTTCTATAGCTTTTTTCTTTCTTTTTTTTTCAGTGAATTTACCTAAGTTTAAAAATGTGTCTTAGCCATACTGCTGAGACCATAGAATGCGAAAATTTCAACTCCACTTTTCCCAGTACAACAATATACATCAATAAAATACTGAAATTTTCATTTCTATGGTCGACCTCCTTGAATCAATATAATTTAACAGCTATTTTATAAATAAAATAAATTTAATCTCAATTACCACTCTTCGTTTTTGTAGCCGGTGTTCTTTTGGCCCTTCTTCCTCCGGTCGCTTTGGCCTTGGATAATTTTGCACTAGTGTCTGCAATTGATAAAAACAAAAGTGATTTAATTTTATCTTTAGAAAAGATATTGCGTAATCTCGTCAAGGACAACAACTCACCAAGTTTTGCAGCACTGGTTCGAGGTTTTTTGGGCGTTTTAGGTGCCACGCTTTTCTTAGCTTTAGCTGGAGTCTCTGAAAAATAATAATAACGTTCAAAGCACGATGTTTTAATAAAATAGACGGAGAATAAAACAATGTTGCGTACTTTTAGCCTTTTTCGGTTTTGATTGTTTCTTTTCCGAATTATTCGTAGCTTTAGCTGGAGTAACTTCGGACGATTTGATTGGTGTTGCTACGTTGTTGGCTTTTAAACCCGGACGTCCTCTACGAACTCTTGTAACGGGAGTCGCTGTTGGTTTTTCCTTGGCGGCTTTCTTGGCCGGCACGTCGTTCTCAATTTTGGAAGCGCCTCGTTTCCTTCTTCCTGTCGTCTCAGCAGGAACATCGTGGGTGGGGGCTGTATTATTCAATTCTTTCTTAACCGGTGTGTTATTTGAGACTGATTTCTTCTTGGGAGTCTTTTTCTTAGGAGTCGGTTTGCTTTTAACCGGCTTCACTTTTGGAGTAGCTACATTATTGGCTTTTGTTTCCGGTTTCACTTTGGGAGTCGCTTCTTTTTTTGGAGTAGCGGGCTTCTTTTTGGGGGTGACTTTTTTTGGCGTCGCTTTGGCTTTTCCTATAAATAAATATTTATGTTAGATTATTAGATAAGATAATATAAAAAAATTAAAAAAATGATGCAACGTTTTTACTTACGTCCAGCAGCTTTAACCCTTTTAACACCCATTCTTCAAAATGTTTCTATGCACATATATATTTATAAGCTGACGAGTAGAATTTTTGAAAAACACCTATAACAAAACATTTCACAAACGCATTATTTAAATTTTTCAAGGAAAGTTAAGAAAAAGACAAATTAATAAAATCAAAATACAAAATAATTATAATTTGGGATTTGGCAACCCCATTGAATAAAAACCGCGAGCAAGCGTGCGGTAGTTTACACATAACCGTCACCAGAAAAGAACAATAGAAAAATTTTCAAATCGTTAATTAACGCGGGCCACTTACTTTCAGAAATTCGGTCGGTGCGCCGAGATGAAAATTAATGTCAAATTTTAGAAGAAAACGGCAAAATAATTAAATTAAATAAGAGAAAATTAACCTAAGTTTATTCAGTGTAAACAATATTTTAAAATAATAATATTGATAAGACTGTTATTCCGCCATTTCTGTCAAAATAAAATAATTATTTGTGAAAGAGGTTATTTCCTTCGCTGTGTACGTAAAAAGTAGGTTATCATCTTTGAATCTGTGACGAAACATCAGCGCCCTCTATAACCGGTACTTGGAATTATTGGAAAGTAACCATGCTGGCTGCGTCGTCTACCACGCAAAGATAAAAAATTTTCAACTTTCCAGTTTCTCCATTTTCCAAAAAAGCTCTTTTGAACTTAATTTTACAGCTTGTTAAGTCAAAGCTTTTGAAGTTTTGAGGTTTCCCCGTGACCATACGTTTAATTTTTAAGTGAAAATGGTTCGAATGCATGCGCCCGGGTATGTAATTCCTTGTTACTTTTACATCCACGTGCATTGATTGCTTGTGTAATAACGATACTTGATATGTCGCCGTACATTTATCTATGCTAAAATAATTATATTCATATGCTTCATAGACTTGAGCTATGACAGCTATCTCATCTATTGGTCCACTCGAACGTATTATTTCAATGTACTAATTTACAATTCATTTACAGTAAGGGCATTTCCAAATCTGCCCTTCCATACCGGCGAAGTGTACCGACGTGGTTGAAATTAGGTCCGGACGATGTGAAAGATCATATTTTGAAATTATCCAAGAAAGGATTCACTCCATCGCAAATTGGTTTGTGAATTGTATTCTATGCTATATATTCTAGCCTCTAGATTTCTATCTACGTCTTGTCTATTTCAGGTGTTGTATTGCGAGACTCATATGGAGTAGCTCAAGTACGATTCGTCGCCGGAAATAAAATTTTACGTATTATGAAAGCTATTGGGTTAGCTCCAGCGTTACCCGAAGATCTGTATCATTTAATCAAGAAAGCTGTTGCTATTCGTAAACACTTGGAACGTAACAGGTATGAATCAAAATCACGTATTTGCCTTTTCTTCGGCTCATATTAACGCATTTCAATTTACAGAAAAGATAGAGATTCGAAGTTTAGATTGATTTTGGTTGAATCAAGAATTCACAGATTGGCTCGTTATTACAAACGTAAATCGAAAATTGCGCCGAATTGGAAATACGAATCCAGTACTGCTTCAGCTTTGGTTGCTTAATTTTTTATGTACATATTTTAATAAAAATCTACTTTTTATTATACTTTTATTTTATTGCATTAATTTTATGAATTTTTCAAATTCAAATTACTACTTATTCCGAATTTTGATTTGATCAAAACGCAGAAACCTAGTATTGATCTCAAGTACCTTGCCTTTTATTCCCATCTGTTCATGAACTTACAGATAAATTGAACACAGCACGTAATTTTTCAATCTATATCACAGTGATTATTCAGAACGAATACGAAAATATTCCAAAAATAAAATTTCAATTATTTATGAATTAAACGAGAACCACAAACAAATACCCATTTGTGTTTTCTTCGTTTATTACTCAACACCATCGATATAATAAATTATAAAGGTATAATTAACAATGAAATTTAAAATCAAATGATAAATAAGAATTTCTAGATAGAATAACATATAAAATAATAACAAATCAAACTTTCACAGACTTTGATTACGTACTTGTTCTAAAATCCGCAACTGAAATTGTGCATTATGTTATAGAATAACATGGGTAATGGGCCAATGATCGAAATTATTTTAACTACTGGGCACAATTGTAGCGATACCACATATTTTATTATAATGTTCAGGTTTATCCACACTTTCAACCAAAAATTCGCCCAAACTTCGTTTGGAAATCGCTCGTCCAGGAGACGAATCATGTTTTATGGTATAAGGAGTGTTGGGGGTGTCAGCAATATGGGGTGGAAGAACTGCAATCCATTTTAAGCTGTCCTCTTTTTTCAACATATCAAACATTCTCTGATGATCTTGATTCAAGTCTTGGAACATTTTGGGAACTTTTTCCGGATCGTAAAATAAGAAGGCTAGAGTACAGAAAGAAAACGTATCATTAGCAATTAAATTATTGACTAGCGATATGATATTCATGACAACTTGACAAAGTACAAATTGAGTTTATCGTTGAGATAATGTTAATAAAACATGCATACCTGATAAACAAACTGATATCTTTTCGACGTTATGTACTTTCATGGCATCAAGTATATTTCTAAGACCGGTTGACATTGCCGTTGTGGGACCTGAAAAACACAATAGGAGTTGTACATAGATTGCAAAAAATAATGGAAGTTTTAATTAAGATTATGCAAAGAAATTACTAAGATCGTTTCTAGTTCCTAATGCAACAACAACAGCATCTCGTCCAGCAACTGTTTTTTCAACGTCGCTTCGGTTAAGAACGTCTCCTTCAATGATTTCTATTCTGTTTCGATAATTCTCAGCCATTCGGCTGGGATCTCGAAGCAAAGCTCGAACTTCAAAACCTATACAAATAATGTTGCTTCAGTTTTGAATGAAATTAGAGAAGTTAAATTATTTGATAAGGTGAACAATACCTAAATTCAATGCAGCTTCTACGGTACATACGCCGGTCATGCCACTGGCACCGAAGATTGCGATTTTTTTCATTTTTGCTGACGCTGACCTAGAACACTGATTAAAACGAAATTACGAATTACAAAACTGAAATTGTTAGGATTTGATGAAAAGAAATCATTAATAATTCACGACTGAAGGTGTAAATTATTAATTAATCTCTCAACAGATAACACCCATCCAAACGAAAACACTGAAGTGTACGTGAGTACGTGACTATTTACCCGTTCGACTGAATTGGATTAAATCTTCGACAGATGAAGGAAAAATCACGAATACGATGATTATCTCGAACTTTCCTTCGGTTCCTTCACAAACGAATAATGTATTGAAAAAATAAGAGCATTAATTAGCCGAAATTACCGAAATAAGTTCAATTTGTCATTATTTTTATCAAGAACTTGGAATTCAAAATTGATAACGAAAAGATAAAAGAAGTTGAATTCTTTAGATACTGCACTCTAGCGGTAAAATAGTGAAAAAAAATTCGATCTAGTTAAATTATCTTTAAGGTGTATCTTTTTACACTTTTATAAAGGTGTAAAATTGCAGATCACTTTTCACATTTTTCATCCAGTTCTACTAGCGAACTCAACCAGTTTTCCAAATAAACTCCTTATTCTTTCCGTTGTATTTTTTTCGATTTGTCGTGACTTCGTTTACTGACAAAATTAATAAACTGTGAGACGATTTAATGCTATTAAATGAATTAATATTTTTAATATTGGAAAAGCTTTGATTAGCTCAGCTTAAATACTCGTTACTGTATTGATTTAAAAGTTCACGTGTTTCGATTGCTTTCTAAATTCATGTAATGGCGAACTGTTATGTAGTAACTGCTCATAAAGCTACAGCAGTCACATCATGTGTTACCGGTATAAAATAATTTTACCTTCATTTCAATTTATTTTTCAATAATTTTCAGTGTACATTGTTCATTATTACAGTTATTTCGTGTTTGTAAAACACCTCTTTATAATGTTCCAAAAATAATTGTTAGTGAAATTGCCCAACGAGGCCTAATCTAATCCAATTTACATTCATCCATTGCAGGAAATTTTACATCTGGGAAAGATTTAAACCTGATCCTAGCTAAAAATAATCGATTAGAAGTACATCTCGTTACACCCGAAGGATTACGAGCTATAAAAGAAATCGGCATCTATGGAAAAATAGCAGTTATGAAATTGTTCCGGCCACCGGTAATTGTTTATCAATTTTTAGAAAATATCAAACTCACGATGGTTGTAATTCATTTTGATTTTTTTTATAGAATGCCACCAAAGATTTATTGTTCTTGATTACAATGAGATATAATGCCATGATCTTGGAATGTCAAGGAGAAGGTGAAAATTTCGATATTATAACAAAGGCTCATGGAAATGTTGCCGATCGAATTGGCAAACCATCAGAAAACGGTATTATTGCGATCGTTGACCCTTTAGCTCGTGCTATTGGATTACGCTTGTATGACGGTTTATTCAAGATCATACCGTTGGATAAAGATAATAGTGAATTGCGTGCATGCAGCATACGGTAATATTTGAAATTATACGCCATAATTATTAAAAATTAGTTTTTAAATTTAATCTTACTCGTAGGATGGAAGAAGTAGAAGTATTCGATATAGAATTTTTGCACGGTTGTGCTAATCCGACCATCATTTTAATCCATCAAGATGTGAACGGTCGGCACATCAAAACGCACGAAGTTTCTTTGCGAGATAAAGAATTCACAAAAAATCCTTGGAAACAAGATAATATAGAGAACGAAGCATCTCTGATTATTCCAGTTCCCGAACCGATTTGTGGTGCCATTATTGTTGGTCAAGAATCTATCCTTTATCATAATGGAACTTCTTACGTAGCTGTAGCTCCTCCAGTAATAAAGGTAATTGCTACTACTATTCGAGCATCCGTTCGTTTTTGATCGTTACTAATGATATTATTTTTAATTTATAGGAAAGTAATGTTTGTTGTTACGCGAGAATTGACGCCAGAGGTACCAGTTATTTATTAGGTGACATGTCTGGTCATTTATTGATGCTGCTGTTGATCACAGAAGAAAATCCCGATGGAACAATTAAAGTTAAAAAACCCAAAGTTGAAGTTCTTGGTAAATTTTCTTTCATTATGTTGATTTTCATTTAAATTCTTGTATTTTTACGAGTTTCATTTACTTGCAGGGGAAATTAGTATTCCGGAATCCATTACTTACTTGGATAATAGCGTCTTATTTATTGGATCACGACTTGGAGACTCTCAGCTTGTCAAATTGAACAAAGTACCGGATGAATCTGGTTCCTATGTTACAGTCATGGAGACTTTTACTAATTTAGGGCCGATTATTGATATGATCGTAGTAGATTTAGAAAGACAAGGGCAAGGACAGTTGATTACTTGTTCAGGTACTTTATTTTGAATTTTTCAATTGTAATTGCTCTCAGAGAATTTATAAAATAATTAAATTTTACAGGAGCATATAAAGAAGGCTCACTTCGAATCATTCGTAATGGTATCGGTATTCAAGAACATGCATCGATTGATTTACCTGGTATTAAAGGTATATGGGCGTTGAATTTTGCTTCAGCTGAAGGTTTAAACGATACAATTGTTCTATCATTCGTTGGCCACACCAGGTAGTTATTTTCATTGGTATTTATTGCAATCTTATTCGATCACAGGAGTTGAATTTCCCTAAATTTCAGAATATTGACCTTACACGGAGAAGAAGTCGAAGAAACCGATATATCTGGTTTTCTTTCCGATAAACAGACATTTTATTGTGGCAATGTTAGTCAAGATTTGATCATCCAAGTGACTTCATTCAGTGCTAGATTAATTTCCACTCAAAAGAAACAACTGTTGAGGTAAGCTGTTTGAAAATATATTATATTTTTCATTTGGAACTATTGGTTTATTCGTGACTAATTTCTCTTACAGTGAATGGAAGCCTGAAGCTGATAAAACGATAAGCGTAGTTGCTTGTAACGGTGGCCAGATTGTTTGCGCAGCTGGAAGCGAACTATATTATTTGGAATTGATTATGGATGAAATCGTCAAGAAAAAGTAAACATACCTTTTTGCCTCTCCATCTATTTTCAAAATGGAATATAATAATTTGGTATTTTCGGCAGATCAATTACATTGGAACACGACGTTTCATGTCTGGACATGTCACCGGTATCGAATGTCGACTCGAAAGATGAAAAATCCGAATTTGTCGCTGTTGGTTTATGGACCGATATTAGCGCTCGTGTATTGAAATTACCCACTCTCGAAGAGTTATGTCGCGAACAACTTGGTGGAGGTAGTTATCTATTTTTTGACTTGAGATTTTGTACATTTATGTAATTGCTCAGGAGCCACACTTGGTGAAAAATGGCTGAGAGGGTTGAAATTTTGAACCGGCCCCAAAAGTGGGTATACATAGCCTCTTTCTCAAAAACATCAGCCTGCCGATTCGCCGATGCTGCTTTCAAGCACAGCGAAAGCTCAAAGTTCACAAAGAGTGTAGCCGTGTTTATAGGGATGATTTGACTCTGAGCACCAATTTTTCTGAATTTGCAATATATGAGAGATATGGACTTGAAACAAGCATAGACATGATTTGTAGGTCCCTCAATCGTCTTGAAGAGGTTGTGGGACCTCAAAATGGCGCCATTCGAGTATTTTAAAGGGAAATTGAAAAAAAGGGAAAAATCTACGAATTTGGTCCAATGCTGGTTGATGGTCTGTCTGTCTGTCTGTAAGGCTGACATTTTCAAAGCCTATAATGACAAAAAATATGATTTTTATCTTGAAATGACAATTTTGACTAAAATATTCACAAGTTGGACAAAAAAAGTGACAATTGACCAAAACCAACGATTTTAACCAAAATGACAATTTTTACTTTGAAGTGACAATTTTGACCAAAAATTTACAATTCGAACAAAAAAACTGAGATTTTGACCAAAAATGACACTTTCTACCTTGAAATGGCAATTTTGACATGGACTGACAGTTTTGACAAAAATGGCAGTTTGGGGTAGAAAATGAAAAATGACATAAAAATATGATTTTGACCAAAAATGACAATTTTGACATAAATTGACAATTTTTGACCAAAAATAACAATTTTGACAGAAATGACAGTTTTGACAAACATACTCACATGTTGCACAAAAAAAGTGACAATTGACCAAAAACAACGATTTTAACCAAAATGACAATTTTGACAAAAATATTCACATGTTGGACAAAAAAAGTGACAATTGACCAAAAACAACAATTTTAACCAAAATGAAAATTTTTACTTTAAAATTATAACTTTGACAAAAAAGTGACAAAAAAATAATGATTTTGACCAAAAATGATAAGTTTGACCAAATATGACAATTTTGACCCAAAATTCACAAATCGGACAAAAAAAACAATTGGTATAAAACGGAGATTTTGACCAAAATTGACACTTTCTACTTTGAAATGGCAATTTTGGCATGGACTGACAGTTTGACAAAAATGGCAGTTTGAGCTAGAAAATAAAAAATGACAAAAAAGTATAATTTTGACCAAAAATGACAATTTTTGACCAAAAATAACAATTTTCACTAAAATTGACAAAAAGTGATAATTTTGATCAAAAATGACAATTTTTGACCAAAAATGACAATTTTGACAGAAATTGACAAAAAGTGATAATTTTGACCAAAAATTACAATTTTTGATAAAAAATGACAATTTTGTCAAAAAATGACAATTTTGACAAAAAGTGACAAAAAATGATAATTTTTACCAAAAATGACAATTTTGACAAAAAATGACAATTTAGGCAAAAAATTACAATTTTGACCCAAAATTTACTACTCGGACAAAAAAACAATTGGTATAAAACGACGATTTTGACCAAAATTGATACCTCTTACTTTGAAATGGCAATTTTGACATGGACTGACAGTTTGACAAAAATGGCAGTTTGGGCTAGAAAATAAAAAATGACAAAAAAGTATAATTTTGACCAAAAATGACAATTTTGAGAAAAATTGACCAAAAATGACAATTTTGAGAAAAATTGACCAAAAATGACAATTTTGAGAAAAATTGACCAAAAATGACAATTTTGAGAAAAATTGACCAAAAATGACAATTTTGAGAAAAATTGACCAAAAATGACAATTTTGAGAAAAATTGACCAAAAATGACAATTTTGTCAAAAAATGACAATTTTGAGGACCGATTTTCGTCCAAATGCGGTTGATGGGGATTTTTCGCGATTTTTACCCCCTTTGACCCAGTCTGGCAACCCTTCGGCAGCACGTAGGGGTTGACAGACTGTTATATTCGTATTCAGCGTGAAAAATCCTATAATTAGACACCAATTTCACCTTTCAAACTTTTCATCTGAAAGTTCACAAGAATTTCTGAACATTGAGCTTTCGCTGTGCTTGAAAGCATCATCGGCGAATCGGCAGACTGGTGTTTTTGAGGAATGGGCTGTGTATACTAACTTTTGGGACCAGTCCCAGATCATTTTTCATGAGGTGTGGCTCCTGGATTATAACGAAACCATATTTATACGAGTAATTTTCATGTGTTTTAGAAATCATCGCTAGATCAATTCTAATGACAGTATTTGAAGGCATTACTTATCTTCTATGCGCTCTCGGAGACGGTTCCATGTTTTATTTCAATATGGACCGAAATACCGGAAAATTATCGGATCGAAAGAAGGTATGAATTCGTGAAACATCGTCCATCTGTCAGGAAAATCATAATTATTTGCTGCGGATGGTTTTCATATAGGTTACTCTAGGAACACAGCCGATAGTATTGAGTACATTTAGATCCTTATCGACAACAAATGTCTTCGCATGCTCGGATAGACCGACCGTTATATACTCATCCAATCATAAACTAGTATTTTCCAACGTCAATCTAAAACAAGTCAATCACATGTGCTCGTTGAATGCAGAAGCATATCCTGATAGCTTGGCAATGGCTACGGATAATACAGTCACCATTGGAACTATCGACGAAATACAAAAATTACACATTAGGACTATTCCATTGGGAGAAGCACCTCGTAGAATTGCTTATCAAGAAGCTTCCCAAGTACATATTTATATTAATTATTATGATATTACGTAAAATAATAGTTTTAAAACCAATTGGTATTTTCTTATTCAGACATTCGGCGTAATTACAATGCGAGTTGATCAATTGGATGGTGGAAACGCTTGCCCATCCCGACCCAGTGCCAGTACTTTAGCTCAAAGCTCATCACAATCTACATTAAGTGCTATGTCATTAGTGAATAAAAACAGTTGCACTATTTATCCAGATATGGGCACCGAAGTAGAAGTTCATAATTTATTAATTATTGATCAAAATACATTCGAAGGTAAATTCCCCTCATTTGCTGAAATTTTACTCGACACTGTACTAATTCTTGTTTGGTTTATTTTCTAGTACTTCACGCTCATCAATTACCAGCCAACGAATACGCATTGAGTTTAGAATCATGTAAACTGGGAGATGATCCAAATTATTATTATGTTATCGGCACCGCATTCGTGAATCCCGAAGAAAGCGAGCCAAAAGTCGGACGTATAATAATGTTCCAATATGACGAAGGCAAATTAACCCAAGTTGCCGAAAAGGAAGTCAAAGGGGCGTGTTATTCTTTAGTCGAATTCAACGGAAAACTCTTAGCTAGTATTAACAGCACGGTCAGATTATTCGAATGGACCGCTGAGAAAGAATTACGCATCGAATGCAGCCATTTCAATAATATTATAGCGTTATATATTAAAACGAAGGGAGATTTTGTACTCATCGGAGATCTTATGCGATCCATGACATTGCTTCAGTATAAAACTATGGAAGGAAGTTTCGAAGAAGTGAGTATTTCGATATCGAGGGGTCAAATCTTGAAAATTGTTACCAATTTTCGATCGTTTTGCAGATTTCTAGAGATTATAATCCAAATTGGATGACGTCAGTTGAAATAATGGACGATGATACATTCTTAGGGACAGAAAATCACCTGAATTTATTCGTCTGTCAAAAAGATAGGTTAGTTGACAAATTTAATTAAAAATTATTTACGAGTAAACTGATAATATGATTTTTATAGCGCCGCAACGACAGACGAAGAAAGACAACAGATGCAAGAAATCGGCCACTTCCATTTAGGTGATATGGTCAACGTATTCAGACACGGTTCCTTAGTTATGCAACACTCCGGTGATACAACTACTCCTACTCACGGATGTATATTATTTGGTACTGTTTGCGGAGCCATAGGTACGAAACGAAATATTTTTAATGACAGAAAAATCAATACTGTTTTTATCGAGCTTTTCCCATTTTAAAATCATCAGGTCTAGTTTCCCAAGTTTCCCCATCGTGGTTCGATTTCTTACACGCTTTACAAGATAAACTCAGCGATGTAATCAAAGCAGTCGGAAAAATCGATCATAAGTTTTGGCGTAGTTTCTACACAGACGTAAAATGCGAACCCAGCGAAGGTTTCATCGACGGTGATTTAATCGAAAGTTTTCTAGATTTATCGCAAAAAGATATGGAACAAGTCGTAGAAGCCTTGAAGGTAATTAAATACGTTTTTTCCAATATTCGCTATCGCGTCATCATCTCATTATTGATTTTCTAATTTTAGGGAAGTCCGCATCAATTCCCATCAGACAAAGATCAAGTTAATGGCGCTGTTAAACAGGACGTCACCGTGAATGATATCATTAAATTAGTCGAAGATCTCACGAGAATACATTAGAAGGCCTGTATGTTCCTATGGAACCTGTATCGAAAATTATTAACGAAGCATTTTTTTTCCTTTTCTAATTACCATGTGATGTGTATAAAATTATACATTTAAGTTATTAATTGTAAATATTTTAATAAATGATTTCTTATTTTTTTTGTGCGTTGAAGCAAAGTTTCAATCTTGAGATTGAGAATAATTTTTGTACGAGTATTTGTATTATCAATGCATGTTCGAATGAGAAATAAATCATGTTTGTAACCAAGTGAATAATTTATCACTTCCTGTGCCCTCTATGGCGCTAAATTCAGCTATTGTAATAGTTTGAGGTATCTGCGACTTGAGTTTTTCAATCTGTAGCATAAGTAAAGCTTCGTTTCGCATTTGACGATAAGACATATCCATTTTAGTCAGCACGAGAAGTATCTGAAAAAGAACTAATTACCAAATTATCAGCCGACGTTTTTGTCTAATTCACGTACCTTTGATTTTTTCAACGCTGGTTCGGTGAGTAAAGAATACAAAAGGACTCCTGAAGCGGAAATTTGGCATAAGTTGCTGGCATCTACGACGAATATAATTTTCTCAACCGAGTTGTAATAATGATGCCACAATGGAGCTATTACTCCACCCAGTTCTCGTATAATTAGCGATTTATTGTTAGGAAGTTTTATCTTGTACATACTAGTGCCTACAGTAGGTACGCTACTCGTCGTCTCATTTATTTCACTTTTTTGTTGCACTTTCCTCAGCAGTAATGTTTTACCTGAGCCGGTAGCTCCTACACATATGCATGTGATTTTTGAACGTGATTCTGTAAATTAAACAAGCTCGTCAAACACGATCGTTCTGAAGCTATGATTAAATATTTTGATACGTACGTTTCATTTTGTATAGATCTTGTAACGATAAAATACCTTCGGTAGTGATTTAAATGAAGGGTTGAGTGTTGCTAAGGAGAATTATAAATAAATCAGATACCAACCTACCAAGTTCTGTTCCTGTTGAAACAGCTTACAAGCATCAAGTAATGATTTTTTTAGTAGAAATATTGAAAATTTATGCATAGATTGGAGACTTGGAGTATTTGTTTCTGTAAGAAAGAAAAACAAAAGACTGGGATCCTAAATTGTACGGTGGATTATCGAGATTAGTTATGAGTCTGGCAGATTCATCTTACAGTATCTACTGATATTTTTCTGTTCAGTTGACTCATTCCCACGAATATTTGCTGGTTTATTTGTAGTTTATCAGTCTCCTTCTCAATGAAATGAATCATTGAATCAATGGGCGACAGTTTTGAAATTTATTAAAATCATTTCATTATTTTTGAAATCAGTTCATGATCTACAGGGGTGTCGAAGGACTGAAGTTTAATGAAAAACGCTCAAAATTCAGGCAGGAATTTGAAAATAGAGAGAAGAATGGAATATTTCACGCTTTTGAACGAAAAAACAAGAAAATTTGTGGGAAAAATTCAAATTTTTCGTAATTTATTATCAATTTTTTCACTCGAAAAAATTACAAGTGAAAAAAGAGCTATTCTTGAACGCTGTATATAGCGAACCTAGCGGATTTTTTAGTAACCACTTCATCTGAAATTTTAACGATCTTCTAGAATCGCTTCAATTTCGTTTCTTTTAAAAAAATATCGCCAAGATTTTGTGCAAATGATAACATTTGAATGGAATGAACGAGCAAGTAGCGACATACAAAAGACGGTCAAACCGCTCTGTAATTATTTAATTTTATAGTAATATTAGATTTAAAATCAAAATAGTTAATTCTATGGTGTAGTTTATATGTTGAACTTCGTACAAACGTCAAGTAAGTTGAATCTGATTTTTGGAAAGTGGCAGTGTTCAGTAAGCCATGAAATTACATACCATGGTTACTACACTCGCTACATTCGTTTAATCAAATTACTCTCTAAGTACGTTCCGTTTTTACCTTAGATTATAATTTTCACTCATGGATGGACAAATCGATGATCACAAGCAAGCTGAAAACGTCGAAGAGAAAACAGATGATTGGATTATTGGCAATGGGCGCAATCGTGTTTTGAAGTTCAGCTGCAATCCTGTTTCTGGTTCGAAATCGCAATTGCCTGCGGTCAAATTGCATATGACGTATAAGACTATTCAGGCCGAAACCAAGTTACTGAATGCTTTACTAATGGCTCATGGATTTAGAGAGGTTCGTAATTAATTTCCCATTTTATATGGTAGTGTGTAGGCTGATTGTAATTTTAGGTGTGTCGTTATTGTGAATTAAGTGGTCGATTTTTAGTACTTGTTTAATGTTGGATTTTGGAAAAAGTATTAATAATCAGTTACGAGACAGATTTCGTAACGTTGAAAATTCTCAAACTCGTCCTAAACCGTTTTAATAACGTTTTTTATTTATTTTTTTATTATAAAAATCACCTTGTGAAAAGCTCCGCGTATTTCACCGGTGGCAAAATTTCTATTTCGGTAGCTCGTATTTCAGCATACGAATTATTTCATTTATTGCATCTAATCAATATAAATTAGAAGTTTTCAAATGGAAAGCGACTATAATAAAAAGCGTATGTCGTAAAACAACCAAAGCTATCGTGACTGATGTGCGGACGCAAGCAAACGTTTTATTTTCGTAGTTATGTCACGATTGATGTTTGCCATAATCAAATCCTTGACGACGTGAATTTTTTCTTACCTATGGTTTCGCATTTTTAAATTTTATTACCCTACAGGTGTACGAATAGTAAAAAATCAGCGATTCATCTTTTTGTTGTTGTGTGATATCGAATTTAAAAGTATTTTTTTTAGTAATTTTCCAACGTTGCTTGGGTACATAGGTATAATTCTCACCGTTGAGTGATTTGTAAATTTATTATTAATTTATGAGCGAACATGGGTCATTGAGAAGGAATTTCTTATCGATTGGGTTGGTTTTTATTGCCCTTTGAAAGTCATCGTTATGCGATATGACTGGAAAATAATGTAGTATTCAATATTTAATTACTTTTTTGTTCAACATCGTGAGTAATTTTTTTTCAATGGCATTTCGCGAAATGGACTGATGCGATCGATTGCACGAGTTATTAATAAATCTTGGAAAGCGAATCAAATTGGAGAAAAATTTTCGCGAATAATTCCCATGAATTATATGTATTTCAGTTCAAGGAAGGTGAAAGGAGGATCAGTTGTACAGAGATTTCGTGAAAATTCTTCTAAGCATGTTCGTTCTGAAGGCTAGTTACTTTCTAATGTATATCGTTGTACATATATTTTTTTAGATGAGAGGAGAGAGAGGTTTTGATTAAATTCCAATAATTTTAATTACAAAAAAATGTTAATAATCTGCATTCATTAGAAATCTCAGTATAATTCTAATTCTGTAATTGTCTCCTATTTCTGCTCATATAAGGGTAGGGGTATTTTTGATGTCATTTCTACATAATTCGACCCTCCTGAACTCAAATCCGTCAATAGTTTAACGATTGAAAGTAAAGAAGTGGCACAATCGTGAAATTTGAGTCGTAGAAAATGACCAATTTTCGTAAAAAAATCGAGGTGAAATTACAATTTTTTATTTTTTGAGCTATTCTGTGGTGACCAATTGGTACAATAAGCATGCGAACTTGGTTTCCAGATAAGAAGTAAGGAATTCTCACAATTATCGAATGTGTATAGCGAATAGTGACCGATTTATGTATAAATTTACAGAATTTTTTCATTTTCAGAAGAACAGCTCTTCCCCACTTCAAAATAGAAAAAAAATTATAGAATAAAAAATGACTGATCTACAACTTTTATTCGAAACTTTTTTTCATATCGTCAATTCAGCAAATTTTTTCACCCGGGTGTCCCAAAAAAAATTACGCCGCTGTAAAAAATCACGATACGACAAAAAACTTGAAACAAAAGTTGTAGAATATTAAAAATTCATCATTTTTTGTTCTACAATTTTTTTCCTATTCTGAAGTGGTGAGAAGCCATTCTTCTTAGAAGATAGGAATTTATGTATGGTACGAGTATGAATTTTTACAAAAATTGGCCATTTTCTGCGACACAAATTTCACGATCGCGCTACTTCTCTCCTTTCGATGGGGAAACTAATGGCGGATTCGAGTTCAGGAGGGTCGAATTATATGAAAACGATACCAATCACACCCTACCTTTTTATGTGCAGAAATAGGGGTGGCTTGTCACCCTTCTACATAATTTTTTTAGGTTCATACTAAAATAAAAAACACATGTCAACTCGTGTTCAAAAAAAGAAATACAGTATACCTATTACCTGTGCTAACTGCTTAGATTAGCTCATATGAGAAAGAGAATTTCAAGTTCTACAATTTTCATTCCTTGCATTTTTTGTGTAGCACCCTTAGTTTGGCCAGAAAATCCATATTTATAGGATACGTACAAAGTCTATGGTTTGAAAATGAAAAAAACGACAAAAAAAATATTACCTAATTTGTAAATTTCGCAAGAACATGGATTTTATGGCCAAACTAAGGGTGCTACGAAAAAATTCAAGGGATGAAAATTGTAGAGCATGAAATTCTCTTTCTCCTGGAACCTATTTAATTTTTTCCAGGTGACTTAGTTTTCGACATGTTTGCAGCAGAAGTTATTTCATTTTTGAGTTCCCCTTAGTCGTAAAGAGCATAGCCGGGTTTATAAGGCTAAGCTTGTCGTTTTTGGTCAAAAATTGTCATTTTTTTGTCAAAATTGTGATTTTTTGTCAAAATTGTGATTTTTTGTCAAAATTGTCATTTTTGGTCAAAAATTGTCATTTTTTGCAGAATTGTCATTTCTGGTCAAAAATTGTCATTTTTTTGTCAAAATTGCCATTTTTGGTCAAAAATTGTCATTTTCTATCAAAATTGTCATTTTTGGTCTAAAATTAACATTTTTCTGTAAAAATTTTAATTTTTGGTCAAAATTGTCATTCCCTATCAAAATTGTCATTTTTGGTCAAAAACATATTTTTTTGTCATTTTTCATTTTCTAGTCCAAACTGCCATTTTTGTCAGAACTGTCAGTCCCTGTCAAAACTGCCCAAAAATAGCAATTTTAACCAAAAATTTACAATTCGGACAAAAAAACAATTGATAAAAAACGGAGATTTTGACCAAAAATAAAACTTTCTACCTTGAAATGACAATTTTGACATGGACTGACAGTTTTGACAAAAATGGCAGTTTGGGCTAGAAAATGAAAAATGACCAGAAAATATAGTTGTGACCAAAAATGACAATTTTGACAGAGAATGACAATTTTGACCAAAAATTACAATTTTGACAAAAAAATGTCAATTTCAGACCAAAAATGACAGTTTTGATAGAAAATGATAATTTTTTACCAAAAATGACAAATTTTGACCAAAAATGGCAATTTTGACAAAAAATGACAATTTTTGACAAAAAATGACAAATTTTGACAGTTTTGACCAATAATCACAATTTTGACAAAAAAAATTACAAATTTGACAAAAAAGTGACAAAGACAAAAAATGACAATTTTGACAAAAAATGCCAATTTTTGACTAAAAATGGCAATTTTGACTAAAAATGGTAATTTTGACAAAAATCCCAATTTTTGACCAAAACTGACAATTTTGACCAATAATGACAATTTTGACAAAAAATGACAAATCTGCCAAAAAATGACAATTTTTGACCAAAAACGACAATTTTGACGACCGATTTAGGTCCAAATGCGGTATTGGTAAAGTTTGGTGTCATTTATGATATATTTCAAAAAAAAAAAAAAATTCGACCATAAATGACCCACTTGAGGGGATAAAATGAACGAAAAAATCGGTTTTTTGAATTTTTGAGGATGACGCACCACGATATCAAATTCTACAAAAATATGGGATTGTACATCTAGACTAAGTAAGTTACACAATTTTTTTTTCAGAATTGCACCTCTCAAAGGGGTTACCAAAATGGACCTTGGAAAGCTTAAAATGTCCATTTGACCTTGAAAAAGTTCTCGAAATTTTTTTCAAAAAATTCCAAAAATCACCCTCGATTCTATCTATCATCCTTGCAAGTTTGAAGAAATTCGGTTGAAAACTACCAAACATGAAAATTTTTAACGAAAATCTACGTTCAACCCCCCAGAAGGGGTTAGAGTTGAGATATCGAGCTAAAAATTTTGTCACCGGAGTTTTAGATCATAAAAACCAACTTCCACATGATAATTTAAAATTCGGTACTCAGGACCAAATCACCCCTATAAACCCGACTACGTTCTTTGCCATAAGGGTTTTCTGGCCAATTGAAGAGTGGTACGAATAAAATGCAAGGGGTGAAAATTGGAGAACTTAAAATTCTCTTTCTACTTACATCTACATTTTTTTTTCAGAGACCTATTTGAGATTTTTGCAGTCAACGTGTTTTTATTTTCATCCCTTATAATTGGGCGATCTTGTATAATTCCAATTATGCAATCGTAACTTTTTTTTTTAGGAATTTCGTAAACATTTTTCCCTTCATCTAGATCCATCCTACAATAATTTCCGGATTTTTTCTACAAAACGCATCAAATTAATAAACAAAATAATCCATTTTAATTTCCAAAAAAAACATCGTATAATTGAAAAAAAATTACAAAATTATTAAAGATGTTTAATTTATAGAAATACTGGAACACATTGATGATATTCGACTTCCATCGTACGCAGCCTCGATAACGCTTAAAAAAATAATTTATCAGGGGTTACAACTAAAAACGAAAGGGAAAGAGTAAATCTAGTATCACAGTATAATTTGAAGGTTACGAAAAAAGGTATATTTTACATGGCTATAACGGAAAGCACGGCGACGAGAACCAATGCGAACCGGCGTACAATTGAAGATCGAAATTATTCTGCACGATCCAAGCATCGACGGCTTGAATATCCTCAGGTTCGAGCCCGCAATTGCGAATATTTCCAATTTGCCTGAGATTTGGTAACTTATCGATCATCGATTGGAGTAAGGCTTTGGATAGGCAGGCTGTTTCGTAAATGCAAAAGCATTCTATTTCTGGTAACTTGGGCGATGGTTTCGCGTCGAAGAGATCGCTAAAGTCTAGTTGATTGCAGGAGTACACGTGCATAATTCTTAACGCCGGGCAGCATTTGAGAAGGTTGCAAATAACGTTCATCATGACCACTTTACCCATTTGTACTTTGTATAAATTGTCCATATGAGGTAGCACGACATCCGATCGCCATTCCACATTGGCACCGTCTAAATTCAAAATCCTCAGATTGCGGAGATTCGGTAGTACATCGTGCAGATCTACCGTTGGTAAAAGATCTCCTGGGAAGAATCGTAGTGAAAGTTCTTCCAGTACTTGGCCATGAGGACCGTTTAGAAAGTCGCAAATGCTTTGTAGCCATTGGTCGTTTGATGGAATGCTTTGTAAACTGAGCGAGACTACTGTGCGAGGTATAATGAACAAGGATTTCGGTAGGTACATAGGTTCGGTGATTTTTAGCTTTCGCAGATGTGGGAACCGTTCAGAGATTAGTTCTAAGCGATGTTCGGTCGTCCTGGAACTGTTTACGCATTTTAATTGAAAGTAATGGGTTGAAAAATCTTGACGTATGGTTGTCTCGAGTAGTTCGAGCGCTCTGCCGATGTGACAGTATTCGCCTAAGGATTCGAGCCCAGGAACATGAAGGATGGCTAGTAGAATACCAGCGTTGGTAACTCCGGTGTTGGCTATGTTCAGGTATTTCAGCGTCGAACACAGGTTGTTACGCAGCTCGCAGTATTCTAATATGGTAACTAGGTCTTTCGATAGGGTTTCTCGTTCGCGAGATGGAAAGCAAAGTCTTTTCAGGAATCTGTAATTAGAAAAATTGTGTATTAGTTATCGCACTGTAGAGAAGGAGATTCAGATGTAAGTAAATAGTACGAAATTGGCTTGCGAGGGTCGAGAAATGAAATTTTTTTCCCATCTTTTGATGTTTTGAATCATTTAAGAACGATATTAAAGTTGAAGTTTTTAAAATGAATCGTTCGCCAATAATTTAATTGTATAAAAATGAAATATTCGCAAAAATTGAACCAAATAGTTCGTGAAAAATTGAGACTACTCAATTTTTCAAGTTTGTTGTGATTCATGGTTTGAGAAAGATTTGTTCAAAAAATTGATTCCATCAATTTTGTGATTACAAAATCAGTTACGAACAACTTGATCATCAGAAATTAGATCTCTTGTTTCAAAAATCTTATCAACAATTGTAAATCGTTCACGAACGACTGAATTGAACAATTGTTTAAATTTTTCTAATCCAACATGAAAGTAATATTTTCCAGTGAATTGATAACTTTGATTTTGGCATAATTTTTTCTTCAAAAAATTTTTGTTCGTTTCGAGTACCTATGATTTTCTTATATAGATAGAGCAAGGATTTTTATGAAATGTCATGTTTTTTTACATTTTTGAAATTCGTAAAATTCCCTGTAAAATGAGCTCCATTTCATTGAGCAAATTTTTAGACCAAATTTTCGGTTTTTTAGCTGATTTCGAGCGAAAATGACAATGTTGAAAAAATTCATTTTTTTTCAAAAGTGAAAAAAATTCATTTCTTTTCAAAAGTGATTCACTGTTTTTCAGAAGTGAAAATAATTCATTTTCCTTCAAAAGCGAAAAAAATCATTTTTCTTCAAAAGCAAAAAAAAATCATTTTTCTTCAAAAGTGAAAAGAAATAATTTTTCTTCCAAAGTGAAAAAAATCCATTTTTCTTCAAAAGTGAAAAAAATTCATGTTTCTTCAAAAGTGAAAAAAATTAATTTTTCTTCAAAAGCCGAAAGAAATCATTTTTCTTCAAAAGTTCAAAAAATCATTTTTCTTCAAAAGTGAAAAAAATCCATTCATCTTCAAAAGCGAAAAGAAATCATTTTTCTTCTAAAGTGAAATAAAAACATTTTTCTTCAAAAGTGAAAAAAATGCATGTTTCTTCAAAAGTAAAAAAATTAATTTTTCTTCAAAAGTGAAAAAAATTAATTTTTCTTCAAAAGCGAAAAGAAGTCATTTTTCTTCAATAGCGGAAAAATCGTTTTTCTTCAAAAGTGAAAAAAAATCATTTTTCTTCAAAAGTGAAAAAAATTCATGTTTTTTCAAAAGTAAAAAAATTCATTTTTCTTCAAAAGTAAAAAAAAATTGAAAAACTTATTCAGAGGAATGATTTTTGTCGATTTTGGTGTTGCCTACTATATTATTCTGGTCAAAAAATTGTTTCCAAGGATACCCATATTGATATTGCATATTTCAGCTCGTAAAATGCATATTTTTGCATATTTTGATTTGAACGTCATGAATGTATAATTATTAAATGGTCATATTTCAGAATTCTTAGTGCTTGAAAATCCTTACTCTGATAAGTAATAGAATCATTTTTTAACGACTGATGTCCATTAAGACGAATTTTATACAATTTTTGCGAATTCCAGAACGATTTTAGTAAAAAAAATTCATTCCTTCACGAACGAGTTATTTTTTTTCAAACCTCTCAAAAACTCGTTTCTCGTAAAAAAAAAATGAGTCAAAAATTTCCATTCGGCGAGTTTTTTTCATTGAATTGTTCTCAAACAACCCGAACGATTCTGTATATTAATTTTTAGCTGTTTATTAACTAAAGATCTTAATTTTCTTGATAGTGCTTTTCAATTTCTTCAACGAATCGTTCGCCAACGACTGAATTTTTTTTATTGGATCGTTCACAATTCTAAAAAGAACACCCCCCCCCCCTCCGCCATTTTACATTCTTTAACAATATTTCTTTAAAAATTAATTTTTCTCTATTGTTGAAATTTTGGTAAGAATGTATTGAAAAAGTGGTAGAAATTGTCAAAAAATCATGAAAATTGTAAAAAGTGTCGCTAAAATAATACATCGATATAAAAATCATTCGAAATACCCTTGGAATGGTCAAAAAATGTTTAAAATTGTCAAACATGAAAATTATTGAACATATTGTAAAAATAGTCAGAAGATCGTAAAAAATGACAAAAAATTTGCTGCATTTTTCATAAAAATCTTTAAAAATATTGGAAATATGGTAAAAAAAATCATAAAAATTACCGGAAAATGTCGTTAAGTATGTTAAAATTTCTATAAAAATCTGTGAAAATGATGCAATAAGGGTCAAAAAATTATTAAACATGTGGAAAATGTCATTAAAATTTTCAAAATTGTTGCAAAAATTATTAAAAGTATTATAAAAATGGTCACAAAGTCATGAAAATTGTAGAAAATGGCGTAAAAGTTGTTGGAATTTTCGTTAAAAAAACATGATAAAATTCGTTGTGTAATCTTTTCCACATTTTGAAAAAAATTTTCTAAATTTTCAACAATCATCATATTTTTTATTTTTTTTTAAATTTTAATATTTTTTTCGATATTTAAAACACTTTGTAGTATTTTTCAATAACTTTTGTGAAAATTAAAGTAATTTTTTTAAATGTTTCGACAATTTTCATGAATTTTAGGTGGTTTTTGAAATACATTTACTTACGTTTAATGAAACATTTTTGAATTTTGATGACATTTTTAGTGATTTTCATGATTTTTTTGATCATTTTTATGTTTTTTTAAATGATCATTATCACAATTTCAACAATTTTAAACAAAATTTTCAACTACATAATTTCAAGTGTTTTCAAAATTTTTTATGAGAATCTAGAAATTTTCAAAAAAAAATTTCAAATGATTTTTATGATTTCTTTGGCCATTTTTATCATAAGGTCAGAACCCCCAAAAAGCACTTCTAGGGCTTCCATCAAATCTATGTCCAAAACAACGACCTTCTAAGTCAATTTGGGTGTTTTATGGGCATGTGCTCATCAATCAGGGTTTTTAAATTTTTTTTTTAATAGCATTAAAAAAACGAAAGAAGCAAGAATTTTACTTTTTGCGATTTGGTAGACACCCTGTTTTCGAATAATTTTTTCAGTCGAAATAAATACGTCTCTCGTTCGTGAACGATTTGCTCGAAAAAACTGAATCATTAATCAACAACTTGATAATTTTTCAACAAATTCAAAAAAAATTTTGAGGGAAAATTCAATTTTGAATTATTTCAATTATCTCGTCAAAATTTTTGGATTTTTTCAATGAATCGTTTGAAAATGGCCGAATATTTTTTTCAATAAATTGATCATTACGCACAAAAAAAATTGAAAAAATTTTCTCCGATCTCAAGACATTTTTTATGTACCCAATAATTCGTTCGAGAACGAGTTCCCGCTCAAATAATTTTTTTTGAACAAATAGTCCTCGAATGACTTGAAAATGTACCAATTTTCTGCGTTCATTCAAAAAACCCATTAACTACTAAAAAAAACAACTAACGAACTGGGAAATGAAAAAAATTATGTCGTTCGAAAAGAAATATTACATTTGAAGAAAAAATTGCCACATATGTCCTCTAGCATAAGGTCATTATTGCCAAATCTGATTAATAATTCAATTACCAACGAAGTATAATTTTCGAATGATATTACCTACGTAAGCATAATTTGTTTACATCGAAACCTTTTTAATCATTTGAGCAATTTTTTAAATTAATTATTTGGGTACTTTTTCACTATAAATGTGACATTGGTCACACGATATTTATTTCGACCAAACAGAAAAAACACTAATTCGGAGGTTATTATTTCAAAATCGATGAAAATTTTATATCTTCCTGATTCCTTTCAATAGATTATACCACCCGCTAAGCCAATTCCACGCATGGAAACAAAAATATCCATCTATTTTACCATCGCTTGTTTACGTACTTGGTAAAGTTATGAATATTCTTTTTATATCTAACGAGCGGATTTTTCTGCACATGTTTTTTCGTAGATTTCCATAATTTATCTCGTATTTCGACTCGTAGAAATAATTGCTGCAGACCCGCATCTGTGACTTCTTTCGAATGCGAAACGTCCAACGAAACTATATTAGGGCAATGGTATCCAATAATTTGTAAAACGCTATCGTTGGCTATGTTCTTAAACGTAAGATGCCTCAGATTGGTCGCCGACAGCAACACTGACTGGAGTAGCGAACGATCTGAAATATCGAGAAAATTCAAAGTTAATTTTATATCTAGGATTCAATTCAAATATCTACGTCCTAAGTAAATTCGTGTTTGGAATTTATACAACAGCGTTGGAGAAAAACAATTTTATGGCAATAGGGTATCAAAAATCATAAAGGTATGATTTATTAGTCGAGAGAGGAGGGAAATGGAGAGAAGAAAATCATATACGTTGTGAATTCTAAAATCGTGGGGATTTTTATTATTCTCTTTATTTGGCAGATGCGAGTTGGAGTAATATAATTAACACCTCCGATTCAATATGGAAACCGGAAAAATACGTTGTTTTAAATTGGTAATTGTACCGTAGGATTTTTGTTGGGTGTATTTATACAGTGTTGGATTATTTTCTGTAGATAATTTCGATTCATTTTTAGCCAACAATGTCCTCGATTACGTCCGCTATTAGATGATTTTCTAGAATCGAAGATCAGCTTGTAAGGACCCGACAATTTCATGGTATTTCTATACATAGTTGAAATTTTATCTGCACTATAATTCTCGAGATAATTGATAGAATGAGCTGAATTTTTTTTGAGAGGTTTGGTACTACTAGGAATAGAAGCATTTAGATTTTGAGAAGAATCGATGAACCGGTTCTCGATTAATTTGCGATTGGAAATTTCAAAAGCCTGTTGCGCCTCGAATAAAGCAGTAACGTGAAATTAGTAAATAACCTTTTTGATAGTACTTGAAAAAAGGCACAAAAAAGGTTATATACAATTTTCATTTTTGTGAACCGGTTCTCGAGATATTCGCGATTGAAATTTTCAAATACTTCTAACTCCTAAAATAAACCAGTTACGTGAAATTACCAAATAGACTTTTTGGTAGCACTTGAGGAGACGGACAAAAAAGGTCATATACAATTTTCATTTTTCAGAACCGGTTCTGGGGTTATTCGCTAGTGAAATTATCAAACGCCTTTAACGCCTCGAATAAACCAGTTACGTGAAATTTGTAAATAACCTTTTTGATAGTACTTGAGAAGACGCACAAAAAAGGTCATATACAATTTTCATTTTTTGGAACCGGTTCTCGAGTTATTCGCGATTGAAATTTTCAACCACCTCCAACTCCTAAAATAAACCAGTTACGTGAAATTTGTAAATAACCTTTTTGATAGTACTTGAGAAGACGCACAAAAAAGGTCATATACAATTTTCATTTTTCGGAACCGGTTCTGGGGTTATTCGCTGGTGAAATTTTCAAACGCTTTTAACGCCTCGAATAAGGCACTTAGGTGAAATTAGTAAATAACTTTTTCAGTAGTATTTGAGAAACCCCACAAAAAAGCTCGTATACAATTTTCATTTTTTGGAACCGGTTCTGGGGTTATTCGCTGGTGAAATTTTCAAACGCCTTTAACGCCTCGAATAAGGCACTTAGGTGAAATTAGTAAATAACCTTTTCAGTAGGATTTGAGAAACCCCACAAAAAAGCTCATATACAATTTTCATTTTTGTGAACCGGTTCTCGAGTTATTCGTGATTAAAATTTTCAACCACCTCCAGAGCCATTTTGGTCAACACAAGAGAAGAAAATAACCCAAACTCACCTAGTCTGAGCAACGTCGATCGAGCCAATTCCAAAGACTCGAGTCCTTTGCCTTCATTGGCGAGAAATTTCAGCAAAGCAGTTTGATGGCTGCATCCATAATAGCAGCACAACTCGATACGTATTTTTTTGATATCTTTGGCCAGCAGCAAGACCAGCAAATAGAGAGGAGCTGCTCCGGTGGTGGATCCGGCGTTATCGGAAGACTGCAGGGTTAACAACGACGTAGTCTGTTCCAGTAATTGAGCCCTTATTGAGGCTGGCACAGTCGACTGCCATATTGGCCTCAACGTGTTCTTGGTCAAATTGAGTACATGAGCGACGCAGGTTTCTTGCGCCAACGTATGCAATACTCGACAGATATTTGCCAAATTCTGGGCAACTTTGCTGTGCGCTAATGATAGCAGCGTAGGCGGCTGTAATCGCGGAGCCATCGAGAGGATTATCGGAACATACCTGAGGAATAAAACATTCATTAATATCGTCAAGAATTAATCCAACGTTGGTTTCAGTTCGATAGCTAACATATTGTTATATTTTTTCGCCAAGTCGAGTCACATGACCGGAATTTTTCCCCAATGTTTGTAAATACGTACAAACTGGCGTTTATATTGCGAAGGGTTTGGCATGTGTACATTATAAGTAATAGCTGCGACATGGAAAACCTTGATTATATTCGTGTCATAAATTCGTATTACAGATATGTACACAAAATTGACACGTAGTTTGACTGTGGTACGAAGTATACGTACGTAGCTCCGACTATATCTATTCTATGTATATACCTCGCGTTGATTGACCGAATCTCTCTACAGTAACTTCAAAACATAATGCATCGATGACGAAATTAACCTAGCAGGCGTACCATGCTCGTGTACTTGTCAAAAGATGATATCGACTGCAGAGATCCCGACACTCGTAACAATTGAAATCAAACCCAGCTTGGAAAACTATCCCTTCTCCGAACACGGTTTCGAATTATTTATGGTGAAGTCACGCTGAGCCCACATAATCGTCTTAATTTTTATCATTTGTTAATCGTCATCATATCGTGATGTTGCCACGATAATGAGCTCGACTTGAGAGATAGCCTGTGACGTCTGTGCGAGAATGAAAGTATCTCGACGGGGCGAATATGCCCGATACTTTCACTAATTCGAGGGCTTACTCACGTTTTCAATCGATTTGTAGTTGTATTCATGACGATTGGTAGTCTGAATTATCGTAAGTTTGTAAATTGGTCAAATAATCGACCGAGTGTCCGTTCGTGAAGTTGGGACGTTGTATAACCGATTAGATCATTGTTTAAATTAAACCGCACGTAATCATGTGTACTTGGTTCGGAGTGATGATAATTCTAAAACGAATGTGTGCTTAAGCATTGACCTATTAAGACACTCTCATAGAGAAAATAGAATTTATTGAGGTTAGAAAAGCGTAAGATTTCGAGTGAGTTGTTTTCTCGAAAGAAAATTTGCTTATTTTTTCATTTGGCTGCACTGAGATTTTGGTTTATGATTTTGACAGGTTCAAAGTGCCAGTTCATCTCTGTTTTGTAATGCCTTGGTACGTCAAAAGCGTCGTTACAAGCGAAGGAATCATTTTCGTATCATATTAGCCAGTGAATCGTTCGCGAACGATATTTTTGAACAGTTTTACATAAAAATGGATACTTTTTAGAAATTTGGTTTGAAAAAAGATTGAAAATAATATTTTGAATGAGAAAATTGAAAATTATTAATGAACAAATGATCGATTTCATCAAGTGTCTTATCATCAGGTGATGAAAATGCTGAAAAAGTCCTTCATTTGACGAAGTGGTGTTGAAAATCAAAAAAATGCTGAAAAAGCCATCTACTTGACTCAAAAGTACTGCATTTTTTTTTCAAAATTCATCAAAAACTCATTTTTTCTTCAATTCATTGCCTCAGAGGAAAAAACTTTCATTTGAAAAAGAGGAAAAAAGTTTCATTTGAAAATATTTTTCTTTGATTTCGTTCATTTTGTGATTTGAATCAAAAATCGAAATTAATCCAATTTTGTGAGAAGGAGGAGGAGGAGAATGGGGGGGGGGGGGGGAACT
>FIZU01007016.1:0-10989 GCA_900064475.1 Pseudococcus longispinus
AGGGCGGTTAACCCGGATGGCGGATAACCGAGCAGCGGATAAACGAGCTTCTACTGTAAACCCAGGCTATGCTCTTTTTCCAAGTTCAAAAGTCCTGGTAAAATTTTTCAAAATTGAAAAAATTGGAATTTCTGATGCTAACTTCAAAAAATCCTTTGAAATCTGAAAAATTTTTCAAATCCAGAAAGTCTAAAATACGAGTAGCCTGATAAAATGTCTGAAAGTCAGCGTGATCTCTAAAATTTTTCCAGACCAAGAAGTCTTCCTGACAAAATGTCGGAAAGTTGACGTGATTTCTACAATTTTTTAAGCCCAAAAAGTTTTAAGTGCTTGTCTGACAAAATGTCTAAAAATCAGCATGATCTCTGAAATTTTTTAACAATAAGTCTAAAAATTCAATGGAAATCTTAAAATTTTCCCGAAGTCCAGAAAAGTCTGACAAAAAATCTAAAAGTCAGAAAGTTTAAAAAAGTCTCACAAAATGTCTAAAAGTGAACGTTAGATAAAAAACTGTCTGACAAAATTCTGATTTGAACTTTTCTTGAAACTTTTTAATTGAATAAAATTGAAATTTTCCAAGTCCCAAAATTTATAAATTTTGAATTTTGAAACATTTTCCAAGTCCAAAAAAGTTTTGACAATACTCCCCCTTTTTTCATGCCACCCAGGAAATTTAAAAACATAGGATAGGCTTTTGCTCTTCGTTAAATTCCCAAATCATTTTTATACTCGTAGGCTATAGGTATATATCAACCTACTTATTATTTGTTTTTTTCTAATTCAAATTTCAAAAATTTTGTGTTCATCTGACAAAATGTCTAAAAATCAGCATTATTTCTAAAATTTTCTAATTCCAAAAAACCAGTACAAATCTGAAAATTTTTCCAAGTTTGAAAAAGTTTAGCAAAATGTCTAAAAGTCAATTTTTCAAGTTCAAAAAGTTGAAATTTTCCAAATCCAAAAATTCATTTGAATTCTTAAAAAAATTTTCCAAATCCAAAAATTAATTTGAATTTTTAAAAATTTTCGAAGTCTAAAAAAGTCTGACAAAAGGTCGGAAAGTCAGCTTTACCTCTGAAATTTTTCATGTTCAAAAAGTCAGCGGAAATCTGAAAATTTCTCCAAGTCCAAAAAAGTTAGACAAAATATTTTAAATTCAGCGTAACTGATTTTCGTAATGGAATTTTTTTGAAAAATTTTCGAAATCCAATCCCAAGGACAAAAAGTTAATAGAAATCTGAAAATTTTTCCAAATTCTAAAAAAGTATGACAAGATGTCTAAAAAATTAGCGTTAGCTAAAAAGTTGTCTGACAAAATATCTGATTTGAACTTTCTTGAAATTTTTCAAGCGCATAAACTTGAAATTTTCTAAATTCAAAAATGCGTTTGAATTCTTAAAAATTTTCTAAGCTCGAAAAAGTATGACAAAATGTCTAAATCTCATCGTCAGGACATTTCGTAACAAAATTTCGTCTCTTTTTTCGCAAAATTACCTATAGTACAAGCAAATCCTATACTAAAATGCAAAAACTTCAATTCGACTAAACCCTTCCCAAAACTTAGGAACCCCTTCTCTTAAAATTTTCCATTTTTTCTCAATTTCCAATATTCCACACACATAACCCATCCAAGAGAAATATCATTTTCATTCTTCGAGAAAACCCCAAGCCCAACCACACACGAATACCTACAATTCACCACATTCAAATTCAACTCGCCTACATTAAAACTCGCAACAATGGCAAGGTAAGAAATTCAAAACTTTATTTGATACCGCCGCTGCACAAAGAACACATTCGGACCAGGCGAAAGGTAAAATATCACGCGCAATTTCCACCATAAACGAATTCCCCCAAGCAATCAGCTACTTGCCATTTTTTGCGGCACTTTTTACTGCCTAGGTCTTATTTGTTCGCACAGGCAAACAAAATAAACCCGGCTGGTGGTATGAGAAAAAAAAATCTCCCCCTGTATAAAGTCATTTCTAAATTTATACCCCATAAATAACATTTTCGTTCAATTTCGAAACTTTTACCACAATAGAATATCGTTACAAGTCTAGTTTAAAATTTAACTCGGCTTTTTGAAAATTAAATTTCATTTTCCAAACAATACCACACACCATGACTAATGCGCACGCTGCTTTCCAAACTTTTTTCTCCTCTTTCATTTCCTCGTGTTCCATAATGGACCAACTGTGCGATTTGGGGGAAGTTTCTGCGAGTGCATATGTAATACATACGACGAAACAAAATACACATCAGCACGTACCAAATGTTAACAACACTTTAGTTAGTTTTTGAAAAATTGCTGGGGTCGCGAAAAAACGTACGTACCTACGTGTACATTACCGAGTACTAATATGACTATGAAAAAGTATATAAAACGCAGCTCGAGGCTGGGAAGAAAAAAAGGTGCTTTGTACAGGCCAAAGTAACACGTCAACTAGATAGATTTTCTGGGGTAGAATAACGGCGAACTTGTTTTATAAGAAGATACCATCAAGAAAAAGGGTGATTTCGGTGAGATACGTTCTCGTATATGATGAAACTACCACCAACAAGTTTGGAAATAAAATACCGCCAGTATTTCAAATACGCTCGTAAATATTACCTAATAAAATATTAAAGCACTATTGTATATAAAATACTTTATCGTTGGAGAAATTTTCTAACACTTTTTTTTTTCACCAAGGTGACCGGTAATGTAGAAGCCCTTCTTAGAATATTATCACTGCCAAAAAAAAGTATCATTATCGATCACGTTTCTACACCTAAACGTAAACTTTCACCGAAACATGTCGAAAATGTTCGCTCGTTCGCCATACACTTTAGATACATCATCTTACAGCGTTGAAAAAATTATTACACTTTGTATACGAGTTTCGAGCACATGGGATTTTTCGACGCGTCGGAGGAAAACTAGATACAAACAAAAGTTGAAGTATAAAAGTGATTGGCAGATGGGTATCCAACAATTGACCAATGAATCAATAATGCATACCTAAGTCGTAATCGATAAAGTGTAAAGTGAAAAGGAAATTATAATATTATTATTTTTTATTACATCTTTCAAAAAGTTGAACATTTCAACTATTTGGTCAATATCTGAAGTAATGGTAGGGGGAGGGGGAGAGGAGCATCAACAGCATATCAAAAAATTCCAAAATTTTGGTTTTTTATCTCCTTCCTTAATGAGGCAAAAAAGGTTTAAATTTCGGATTTGCAGTTGAATGAATTTTGGCAACCCCTTCTCCTTTTGCAACTTTAAAATCAAAATCTGCCCTTCGCTAATAGTTTTCGTATCAAGTACTCACGTATATAGAGTTTTCTATTAAAAAAAGATCAATTTCCTAGTTGTACAAAAATAAGGGCTGAATGAAAAGTTTGTGAATAATAAAATTGGAGTCAGATGGTAATGGTACAGTACAGAATGAAAATTTCCATAAAGATGAAGAAGAGAGGAAGGAGAATAAAGTTTCAAAGTAAGTACCAGTCCACACTTCAGAAATTGAAAAAATAATGACTATTTTTCAAAGTAAAAATGTACCTCGGATTTTGGCTAAAACCAAGTGGGTGGTTCACTTCGAGTTGGAGATACACCATAGAAAATTTTAGACCCCTACCTCAAAGAAGGAGGCAGCTGAGGGTGCTCAAAGTGGGATCACTCTTGAAAAAAATAAAATTTTTTGCCTTTTTTGGGTAGTTTCACCTTCCTGGTACCTTAGTCACTCCCCTGAAAAAGAGCAATTTTAGTTTCTACGCCTCTCTAGGCCATTGACCCCGAAATTGGATACCACTTATTGCCTTGTAACAGGGGGTTGAATAGTTGCAGATCACTGAAGTTACAAAAAAATAAAATACCCTCTGCTTGTTACCAAAACTGGGCCTAAAGGGTTCCTATTGATACTGAAAAATTATTTCGATTAAAAAAATTGAAAAATTTTCATTGCAATCTTGCCAACTTCCGATTTTTATAATGAAACAAAATTTTGTCAATTTTTTATGGTAAAAATCTATTTTTGCAAAAATCGGAAGTTGGCAAGATTGCGATGAAAATTTTTCATTTTTTTTGATCGAAATAATTTTTCAGCATCAATACAAGTCCTTTAGGTCCTGTTTTGGTAACAAGCAGGGTATTTAATTATTTTGTAACTCAAAAATCTCGATTTTTCAGCGATCTGCGACTTTTCAATCCCCTGGCGGAGGGCAATAAGTGGTATCCAGTTTCGAGGTCAATGGCCTGGGGAGCTGTAGAAATTCAAATTGCATTTTTTCAGTGGGGTGACCGAGGTACCAGGCAGGTGGCACTACCTAAAAAAGGCAAAAAACCTTGTTTTTTCAAAATGAACCCCACTTTCAGCACCCTCATCTCCCTCCCTTTTTGAGCTAGGTATCTAAAATTTTCTATGGTGCATCTCTAACTCAAAATGAACCATCCCCTCGGATTTGATCAAAATCTGACATATGTTTTTTTCTCACTCTACACCCTAATACCTATGGATACCTAAAATTTTACTTTTAAAACCACCCCCCCCCCCCATCAATCAATGGAATTATACAAAAACTTAGTACGAAAAATTGTTCGAATTAAGTAAGTAACTATAAGAAAAATTTTCTAATGGTTTTGAAAAGGGGGAAAAAACACTGATTACAAAAATCTCGAAAACTAAACCCCCTAGAAAAAAACTAATAGCTCTTAAGAAAAAGAGAATTTCAAACTCTACAACTTCCATCCCTTGTATTTTTTTCGTAGCACCCTCAGTTTGGGCAGAATATCTATTTTTATAAAAAATTTACGAAGACTATGGCTTTGAAAATGAAGACAAAAAAAATTTGCTTTTTATTTAAAGCACACAATGAATTTTCTGGCCAAACTAAGGGTGCTACGAAAAAAATGCAAGGAATGAAAACTGTAGAGCTTAAAATTCTCTTTCTCCTAAGGGCTATTAGTTTTTTTCTAAGGGGCTTAGTTTTCAAAAAATTTTCAGTATAAGTTGTTTCATTTTTGAAATTTTCGATTTCGTAAATACTCATAGACTATCTCATAAATTTGGATTTTCTGGCCAAATTAAGAGTGGCCAAGGGATGAAAATTGTAGAGATTGAAATTCTCTTTCTCTTACAAGGCATTAGTTTTTTTCTAGGGGACTTACTTTTCGAGATGTTTGCAGTCAAAATGTTTTTTTTTTTTCATTTTCAGAACCACCGTCCTTTTAAATGAGCCACCCTTGGAAATTGTCACATAAATATGTAAAAATTGAAAAAAAACAGGTATCACTGAGACCCAGGAAACATATGTTCTGATATATTTGTCACCAGTTTATCCTATCGAGCATTTTCAAAATATTTATACTTTTGAGAAGAATTTGAGCGTTTTGAGCCATATTGGTTAGAGCATATTTGAACATATTTTACTGTTTTTTAGAGTATTTTTTGAAATATTTGACAATTTCTTTGGATTTTTAGGGAATTTTTTCCATTTTGACCAAAAGAAGCCAACTCAACATTGGTTTTTCAACATTTTCTTCATATGCATTTTTTTGGCCAACTTTTTGGCAATATTGTCAAATACATATTTCAATTCTAAAATTTATTTCTTTTCTTTCAAGAACGGGAAAATGAATTTATTAATGCATTTCATGTCTAACTATGACCTATGAGGTCTACCAACAATTTTTTATGAACAACACGTTATATACGAGTTCCACTTCAAAATCCCTGAAAAATGATACCCACTTTAAAATAATTATGGAACATATTTTCGCATTTCTTTGGGCTTTTAGGACATTTTTTTCGGGGTATTTTTTGACGTTTTCAGAGCATAGTTTTCCTAACCCTAGATATCACTTGGTGTAAAATATCTCGAAAAATTGTTTTAAAAATCACGAAAACTTATGAAGATGAAAAAAAAAATGTTGAATTTGCATGGCATAGAAAAATAAAATTTAGGTACGTGAAAATAGAAAAAATATTGGCAAAACTGTGAACTGGCAACATTGAAAAAAAAATTCAAAATGTCTTACAAATATCTTGAATATGAGAAAAAAATGCATTTTAACATTTTGCTATATTTGAAAAAAAATTTTAAATTTCAAATAATGTTTACAACTTTTTGAACAATTTTTTGTAACCTGAATTTTAAAACAATTATAATGATATTTCAAGAAAATGGGATAAATTTTCCTATAAAAGCATTACATGGGAGGGGAGGGGTGTATAGAAGATCATCGAAATTGAAAACTTCGAAAATTTTGGGAATCATTGAAAAAAAACAAAAAATCTTATGGAGAATATGACTAGGTTATCAGCAAAATAAGATGTATTTTCCACTGGTATGCATTTTTTTTTTTAGATTTTTGACTTTTTCTGAGGTGATGAGATGGGTTTCAATAGACGAAATTTTTCAACTGCCATTTTGAGCCCTCCTAGTTGAGCCTTGGTTATGGTTTATCGTCCCTGAGAAATACTTCAGATAATCCAATTTGTAACCCATCGAAAAATACGGTTTTCAACTTTTAGAAATTTTTGCTACATATTTTGGGAACTCCTTGAAGGATAAAAGCTTCTGTTTTGTGGGAAATGGGTTATTTACTACAAAAAATTAACATTATGTAGGATTAAAATTAGCATCGACTTTTTTTAAAGGATAATTAGTTACTTGAGCCATTCTTTTACTAGAATCATCTTTGGGTACCTCTAGAAAAAACTTATCGAGTTTATGAAAGCCAACTTGGCGTTGAAATGGTACCCATTCTAACCCTTTATGAACAGAATAAATCAAATTACAAATTTCAACCGATTTGTCAATTATTTAAATATTTTGTCAAAAAATAAGTAACCGATTTAACAAGTCAATTGCCTGTTAATAAATCATTTTCAAATTCGCAATTCATAATTCATTCGTTATTTTTTAGCAAAAAAAATCCTAAATCTGTAAACTTTGAAAGTTTTCAGGGTAAAACCACCCGGAAAAAAATATTTCCAGTAAATAAAAGCGAGAATATAAAGGGTCATTCAGAACACCACTTTAATAGAATTCACGTAAAAAAAGCTCCGCCAGGTAATAATGTTTTCTGTTGGTTAGGTGCTTAATTGCGTACGCTGCGAATACGACTATTTTTACATATTCGGCCCCCCAGCTACAGAAGAATAAAGAATTCCATCAAAATAGAATCATTTTTCATTTACAAACTTGACATCTTCTTTTTCGTACTTGGACATAAATTAGCCGAAAACGTTCGGTTCGCACAAACACGTCGTAAAATTGCTTACCTGAAACAACACAAGGGGGAAAAATCGATTAGCGAAATATACATACAAATATGTAGCGAAAAATAAAATCAAACATTGACGAGGATATTTCCATCACACGTTCAACATTTTATTAAGTACGTAATAAAACAACCTACATATGTACATAAGTATAATGTGTAAATGACACCTACACTCGAGCTTTCAAATCGCTGCCGCTACGAAAATGCTCGGTTTGATTTTAATCAGAAAATTACACCATTGAGCTATTATAATTCAAGTGTCGATTAGATATTCCTCTCTTTATAATCGTTTAGAAATACCAAGTTTGTTTTTCGATTAACATTTCACCGAATTAAATTCGCAGCCATATGAGATTTTCACCATTACCGCGCGGTACAAGGTACCTACACAATAAATGCCACGGATAAAACTAAAACGCTGATAACATTTTCCAAGCTGTGAACGACTATAAGAGTATAAGACCATTATTGACGTTTTCTACCGCCGATGCCATTAAAATGAGAGGGTTAAATGCGAAAGCTTACGGCAAGATGGTCGTTTATTTACAATTTGTACTTATAATTCTACACAGACCCGCGGAAAATTTCCATCATCGGGCGACTAATGGCTGAGGATCCTATTAGAGAATAATCATGCACGACAGCCGACGTTTATGTTTGTTTATGGTGTCTCAAAAATGACCATTTTGTCCAATATTTATAGGTATTTTTATCAAAATCAATAATTTACGTGTACGTGCGTAGTTTAGGGAGGTGGAATAGGCGTTTTTTAGCCATTATCGTAAAGTACGTTCGAAATTAGTAACACGAATTTTATATAATCTATTTTAGGAGGATGGTAATTTCTGCGGTAAGGGTGGATAGTCTGGATATTTCAGGCCCATTTGGACAAATTCCTTTTCATTTTTATAAGGGTAGGTAATTGCCGATTCGGCGATACGTATTCGAATAGTTGAAACACGTGGTGGATCAAATTCATTTCGTTTTTACACTTTCGTCTTGTTTTATCCGCGCATTTTGAATTATTTTCGAAATTCGTTTTTTACCCGAATGCCAGTTTTAACCCTTTTGTGCTCAGAACAAATCTGATGAAAGAATTAAAAAAAAAATCATTGCATCATGCAGACTAAAGTTGAGTTAGGACACGAGTTCATTTTCACCAGTGAAAATTAAAACTTCACATAGAAAATAGAATCAAATTAAAATTAACTATTTTACTTTTCCTGTGTGAAATGTGCTGCAAATTGAATAAAAATTACTCCTGACTACTCATCCTAAAAAAAAAGTGCTGTGCAAAAATTTAAATTTCATCCCCTCCAATTTTTTTATAATCGCAACTTTAAAGGGAATAAAATTTTTTTAAAAATGAAGAGATTATAAGAGGATTTTCAATTTACAGAGAAAATTTGCACAAGAAATTTGTTTTAAAAGTTTTTTAGCTTTTTAACATCAATGTTTGGAAAAATGACGTAAAATTATATTGAAAAAATGAGTGAAATTTAGTCAAATGCTACTTCGTACATTATTTGTGAATATTTTTGAGGAAAAATTTTCATTCACTGCATTTTTCGAACAGGAATTTATAAAATATGTACAGAATGTTCCGGTAGTAGTGCGCCGCCTTCAAACCAGAAATGCAGCTACTCAAACTACATAAACGTTTGCACGTTTGTCGGCCTTCGAATTTGAAAGGGATCTTGTAGAACTTTTCAAGCTCTACAAAATGAATTATATTCATGTTTTGCCTAATTCTAAAATTGAAGGAATTATAATGATTTGAAAATTTGTAGGCTTCATAGCTCCTTCAATTTTCAAGTTATGCAGAATTTTGTAGGTTATTTTTTGTTGAGCTTTTTGAGCTCTACAAAATGAGCTAATAATTTTTTGCCCAACTTGAAAATTGAAAACATGAGAAACTATTTTGAAAAATTTTTAAAAAGAGAAAATTGATTTTTGAGAAAAAAATGTCACTTTTCATCTTTTTAATGATAGTAGCTCCTTCAATTTTGAAATTAGGCCAAAAATTATTAGCTCATTTTGTAGAGCTCAAAAAGCTCAACAAAAAATTATTCTAACAAAATTTTGCATAACTTGAAAATTGAAGGAGCTATGAAGCCTACAAAGTTTCAAATCATTATAACTCCTTCAATTTTGGAGTTGGGCAAAATATGAATATAATTCATTTTGTAGAGCTTAAAAAGTCCTACAGAAAAGTTCCAAAAAAATTTCCTATCTATATTATCTGCGGAGTTGCGACGTTTTGAAATATCTACCAGGACTAGTGCATATCTTTGCCCCTTCAAATCCTGGGATTGACAAACATGCATACCTTTATGTAGTTTGGGTTGCTGCATCTCTGATATGAAGGCCGTGCACTGCTACCGAAACACCCTGTATCTGTACAATTTAGCTATATAAAACAATTTTTGAAAAAATTTTACACTTTAGCACTCAGTCTCTCGAAATTTTCGTATTTGATTCTTGTGTTGAGACCAAGGTAAGGGTGAGATTGTTTCGGCTATCATTTTTAAGGAAATTTCAGAGTGTAGTGGGACGAAAAATGTCCACCCTTACTTTTATTTTAGCACAGAAATTGTAATTTTTCAAAAAACATTTGTTAATATTGAAAGCTGATTTTCTGTCCGAATTTTCAGATCAAATCAAAAATCTTCCTATCTCTTCGTTTTATTTTTTATTTTATAAAAATATGATAATTTTTAATTTTGAGTCATTTGAACCCTGAAATATCGTAATTAAATGTTGAAAATCTCAACTTTTTTTTTATATCAATAAAAAATTTGCAGGGGAAAAATTGAAATTTTTGCACTACATCTCTTCCTTTATTAAGGGTGAGTGTAAGAGTGGGTCATCTTTGTGGGATGACGTCAAAAGGCCGTAGGAGAAATTGTGGGTCTCTGCCTTAAACCAAAGTTCTGCTGGTGGGATTCAAAATTTTTCTAATTTTTAACAATTCAAAAAAAAATTTGAATTTTTTTTGTTTATTTGTCGATTGTTTGTTCAATTATCATCTTTGAAGAGGGAAAAAAAATTCCCAATTTTTTTGCATTTCTTTAAGGATGCCCATGGCTAAAATGGTTGTTTTTGAGAATACCTACTTATACCATGAAATTGAATAAAAAACGAATTACGAGTACATGTGATTTAATCGATATCAAGGATTCATTTTTCACTTTAGATGCACATAAGATGAACCCCTGCACCATTTTCCCCTTCTAGGGATTTTCAAATTGCTGTAAAATAACATCAAATTAGAAGTTAATCTTGTGTAATGCAGGAAATTTGAGAACCCCTAAAAAGGAAATAACACCAATAAAGAAATTCAGAAAAATCAGAATTTTTTTCACTCTTCCACTCGTATGATAATAATACGACCAACTACCCACAAACATTTTTTTTAAATAATTTTTTTTTCAATTTTTGATAATTTGAATATTTTGAACCTCAATTGCAAAACGTTGGTTCAAGTCAGAGACTCAAAATTTTTCGCGGTTTTTAGACGTCAACCCACAACTTTGTTTCGATGCACCCTGACCCCTCTAACTTTCCAAAAAAAAAGTCAAAGTCAAGTGTAGGTAAGTATGTAAGGTCATTTCCTGAGTGAAATAATTTTCGGTGGTGAAAATGAACTCTCTCACCGACTTGATTTCAGTCTACAAAATGCAACGAGCATTTTTAAATTTTGCCAGGATACG
>FIZU01007023.1:0-20884 GCA_900064475.1 Pseudococcus longispinus
GACACGAAATTGGGACAAAAAATTGGGACAAAAAATTTGGACACAAAATTTGGACACTTTTTCGGATTGACCCCAGCCATTAGACATATCCATGTCAATATTGTCAGGCATCTTACCTAGCGCTGACTTTTTAACGTTTTATGACACTTTTTTTCAACTTGAAAAAATGTTCAAATTTCCATTCACTTTTTGGACTCGAAAAATTTTGGAGACCATGCTGGCTTTCAGACATTTTATCAAGCTAGTATTATAGACTTTCTTGGCTCGAAAATTTTTTCAAATTTTAAACGATTTTTTGTACTTGGAAAATTTTAGAAATTCTGACTGATCAGGAATGTTCTTGGAGGGAGAGGGTGTTTTATAATATGGACATCAAAATTTTGTCGAAACGATAACTCTCGTAATAATTGATGGAATAAGCTTAAATGTTTATGAGGAGTTCAGTACTACTAGAAATAATAGCCTATACAATTTTTCGAAAAATTGGTGAACCAGTTCCAGAGTTATTCACGACTGAAATTTTCAAAAGCTTCTATCACCTAAAATAAAGCAGTTACGTGAAATATGTAAATGACCTTTTTGATCGTGCTTGAGAAGGTACATGAAAAAGTTTATATAAAATTTTCTTTTTTATGAACCGGTTCTCAAGATATAAGCAATGGAAAATTTCAAAACTTCATTACGAATGTATTCATTTTGTGAATTTATAAATAAATGCTAAGCAAAATTAAAATCAAACCTTCTGCAATGCCTATTTAACTACAAACCTATTTTTGATAGGTAACAACGTTGCGAAATTGAATTTTTTAAAGTAAAATTTGTGACATTGGTATAGGTATAGAAAATCGGCTTTTGTAGCGCAATTACAGCGTAAGTTATTTCATCTCTTTCTAGGCAGGTAACTGCAACCACCAACACGTTGGAAATGATTGATGCGTACGTGTATATTTACCGGGTACATGGCACGTAAAATTATTCGTTAAAAATTTCAATTACTCGGCTTCGTTTTACACCCATGTTAAGACTTATTTTGGTGGAAAAAATAACTTCCTATACATCTGCCTTGGTTTCAAAGCTGGCTCGTACGCGGCGCAAAGATTATGAAAAATTACATCGCGGTGAGAGCGACTCTGGATCATTTTCACGTCGTCGCTGCAGCTACCATCAAAGAGGAAAAGGAGGGACTTGGAAAGGGGAAAATTTTTAATTATATTTGCAGTGGTATTATGTTAATTACTGAAAACAGGTCGCCCCGAAACCGCTTGGCTAAAGGTAGAAGGCGCGGTTTCCAAGCGGTTCGTAGAGGTTTCAAACACGCCTTCGAATTAATTTTATGACGAAGAGGCGTCGATGGCGTTACTTCCGCGCGCTACTTTACATTTACAAACCGTGCCACCGCCGCCGCCGCTGCCTCTGTGTACATATTCGGCTGTTGTCGATGTCGATCCAACGACCAGTATCACTACCGACACCAAATCGACCAATAATTTTCACTCTGACTAATGACTCGTATGTTAAGTAAAAAAAAAAAAACACCAATGTCGAGAATTAACGTCGCCATTAAATTCTTGTCGAGAGTATTTCGCTGTCAAATATTAAACGTTCGCCGCGCTTGTAAAATATGCGAATGTTGGACGACACATTATACACAGGTAGGGAGAAGAATACATATACAACATTGTCGCATATCTGCGACCGCGAGATCAACCGAGCTTCGTGAAGATCGTGTCGTATTCGGACGACCTACACTGCTGTGTACGAATAAATTATTGGCACTTGGAGACGATTCGAGATAGAGACAGGCTAAACGAGTGTAAAAATTCTGCAAATTATGGCTGCGGCGGTTGAATGCGGTTTGGTGAGGAGGGTACGTTGACTTGGAATCGTTATTGAATAACAGGTTGTGCATTTTTTTTTTTTCGCTCGCAGAATAGGTAATGAGGGATTTGAAATTGGGCAAAATTCACAAAAATTGAGGAATTTCAAGAAATTAAATTTTTATTACAAGTCATTTTGCAAAATTTCATCAATTTGGTTGGAATTTTCAAAGGCATAATTTTCAAAAATTGACAGAGTATTCTAAATTGAACAAAAATTCTTCGTGGCAAAAAATTCTCAAGTTTTACAGAACACAAAATTTGATAAAATTTTCAAAACTTGACACTCCAACTTGTACAACATTTTCAAAAATCTCACAAAACCTTCAAAATTTGTCTGAATACCTGCTCTAAATCTTCCGGAGTGCCGGTAATTGCAAAATTTTAACAAAATTTCTCTAATTTGGCAGCGTTTTTGTAATTTGGATGAAGCAGAATATTAAAAACCAGGCAAAATTTTCAAAACTAGTCAGAAATCCCAAAATTAGACAACATTTCCTAAAATCCTAATAAACATTCAAATCAGATTTTTATGTTATTTTTCAACCTAAGATTTTGTAGAACGTTACAAAAATATCTAAAATGATGTACTTGCCTACCTAATTTCTAAGATTTTTATGGAACATGCATATATTGAGAAAATCACGAATATTCCAAAAACTTGAGTTATAGTCCTAAATTCATTATTTTATGAATATTCCACTTCCACAACTTGAAGAAATCATGAAATTAAGATTCGGTTGAAAATTCCAAATATGATAATTTTGATTACAAATTTTCAAAAAAAAAATCATTAACTTATGATTGGAGTGAAAATTAAGTACATTAAATCTATGACAACAAAAAATGAAGATTTTTATGGAAACTCCATAAATAAAATAAAATCATAAAATATGAATTTGATGATAATTTAAAGAATTGAGGAAAACATGAATTCCTGACTATTGTAAAAATTCCATAAATTGATTCACATGAAATTAATATTTTGGATAAAAAGTCCATATAAAATGAGAAATTCATACCCTATCTATTCATAAATATGGATAGTGATGAAAATAATATAAACGTAGATCATAAGTGATCCTGTTCTTAATTTCATAAATAAATGAAATTATAAATTTATGATACCTAACTGATAAAAATTCCATGAAGAATCACTAAAAAATGGATGATAGCACAAAAAATGAGAACTGAAGAAAATTCGACATCATTCAAAGGATCTGACCCAGATCCCTCTGCTTCCAAAGTATAACTTCATCAAAATACTCGTAATTAAAATGGGAACAAAAAGAAACAGGAAGGGATTGACCGAAAATTTTTGGAAAATTTTGAATTGAATAATACCAAAGGAGATACTTACATGTTTTTCAATTTATGGATTCATTTCAAAAGTAATTCTGGAATGCAAAACCTCAAAAGATCTACTAAGAGATGGGAGGAATCAAAAATTAATGTTTAGCTTGTCATTTTGAAACTTTTAGCATAGGATATGCTTTTGCTATGGGTAATTCCGCGAAAAACCTGACGAAATTCCGTCACGAATTTCCGCGACGATGACTTTTAGACATTTTGTCAGACTTTTTTGGACCTTGAAAAAATGTCAGAGATAATTCTGATTTTTTAGACATTTTGTCAGAGAAACAATTTAGATTTTTTAACTCAGAAAATTGACTTTCAGACATTTTGTCAGACTTTTTTGGACTTGGAATTTTCAGATTCCTATTGACTTTTTGGACTTGAAAAATTTTCAAAGATAAGTACCTAATGCTGATTTTTAGACATTTTATCAAATAAATAATTTAGCCTTTTTGAATTTGGGAAATCTTACAAATCAGGGTAACTTTCTGATATTGTCTCAGGTAAATTTCTATACGCTGACTTTCAGATATTTTGTCAAACTTTTTTTGGGATTTGAAAAAGTTTCAGAGATAATTCTGATTTTTAGACATTTTTTTGTCATAGAAATAATTTAGATTTTTTGAACTCAGAAAATTGACTTTCAGACATTTTGTCAAATTATGTTTACAATGTTATTTCATTAAAAAAAAAAAAAAAAAAAACGAAAATGAGACTCAAATTAGGCTGAAGAGGGGTTCACAGAAAATTTTGGAAAATTTTGAATTGAATTTCAAAGTGCATGCATGTTTTTCAATTTATGGATTCAAGAATTTCACAGGTAATTCCAGACTAAAATCCTAAAAGGAGTCCTAAAAGTTGATGGAGATCAAAAATACAATTGATTAATTTCGTTTCAATGTGTGGATAGTGCTTTGTAAAATTTTCAACGAATTTTAATTTTTAAAAGCAGCAATGCTTCACAGTGGCGTATTCAAGGGGAGGTGTCTGACCCTCCCCCTCACCCTTAATGGATGAAAATTTGGAAAAAATTATAAAATTTAAGCTTTTATAAATGCCCTTTTCAGCAACATTTTTCGCCCTTGCTTCGCTCGGGTGCGATATGTTTCTTTATTTTTATTTTAAAAAATGGATATCTTTTTTAAATTTTCCATGAAAGTTCATTTTCTTCCGCAAACCCCCCCCCCCCCCCCGATTGCCTGTCTGGCTACAGTGCTACACTACTGATGCTGCAGGTAGGAAATTTAAAATGTCACTCGATTTTGTAAAAGAGATTTTTTTAATTTTGTGGGAATTTAATCAATCATATACATGAGGTAATCCTTTTTTCAAGTTCTTGTTCGTGTAATTTTATGCTTCAAAGTTTCACACTTCAAAAACCTACCTTTGGAAATTACGTAGGTAGGTACAATTTGCATACTCGTATCTGCTCTGAAGACTCTTTTCATAGACGTCAAATTCTATATCTAAGTATACTTTGCTTTTTTTGTAAGATTTTGCCCTTTCCTACTCCCGAATCTCATCTTTGACTTTAGTTTCTATACTTTCAATGTAAGTGTTTCAATTCGTACCTTTTGGGAGTTCCATTTGCCTATTTTATTCTTTGGTTTGCTCAAAGCACTGAAAACTTTTCAATTTGAAATTGTGGAGCTTTCTAAAATATAATTCAGTTGTGGGTCTCTACGTGTAGGTACCATGTTGCATTTTGTGATGGATTCAATACTCATCTGTTTATGAATGCCTACAAAATGTCCAGCAGCCTCGACTCGAAATCCAAAAATGAGCACCAGTCGTTGGGGCAAAACCCCGACTAAACAGTTGATTAGCCGTTTGTAATTATAAATTAATCCGAAACCTTATTATTTGCCATGCTGGAATTTAATATTTATCTGGTCGTCGTCGCGAGAGCAGAAGAAGATTCGGCGATGGTATTCGCCCAGTCGTGGGATGTTCTGGGGGGTGAAATACTCGCGTAGGTACTTTGCAAACGGCGCTCCGGATGGTTTTATGATTGACGTTGGTAAAGATACGAAAAAGCAGGTAGCTGTGTAATATACACGACTAAAAGGCATTTTCGTCCGTGAAAGGATACTCGAGCTTCTAATTTCTGTGTCACTTTCATTTGCTAAAACTGAAATCCAGTCGACTCTACGCGTTGTGTAGCTCGACTTAGGTACCTAGCTACGTAATTGTATGCGTGAAAATGACAGATGCCACGCCGTTCTTGGCTCGCAGTGTAATTTCTGATGCAGGCGAATTGGTTTTATGGAATTTAATGAGAGGAATGAATTTTCAAATTATCCCGGCCTCGATGCGAAACACACTCGATGGGTTATTACGCTCTATACCGATGTGTTTCTATTTCCAAGGAAACACTTCGAGGTGTATCGAAGTATAACCCTCATCGTCTGTGCCGAAAGTAAAGAAGAAAAAACATCTTTTCGTTAATTTCACCTTCGCGCAGTTCGACTTCGGAAGCATAAAATTCGGAAATTATTTACGTTTTGTATTAGATAGAGCTCGTATTCGACGTCGACTCTCGAGTTTACTTTTAATTTAGATTCTCGAACAGAGTAAGTCGACGAAAAAAATAACACCGTAGGGAAATTATTCGTTTGTTTTTAACGTACGAACGTGAATTTCTTTCAATTTTTCGTGTGTTTTTTTCCTCTTCAAATACGAGTATATGGCCATAGGCGTAATTAATTCATCGCGTATCGAATTTTATTGGCGGATTATTTCACTCGAATGATCGCCGGATGATTACTTACTCGCGCGATACCTACGTGGGTTCGGTTTCATGCGAATGTACTTTTTAGACCTATAGGTACATATTCGATTAACACGCATCGTCGATCGATATATCTACCCGGCTAATGCGAAAAGGGAGAAAAAATCTGGCTTGAAAAACAATATATACGATGGCCAAGGTCATTAAAACATTATTTATTTTTCAAAAACTCCGGCGTAATCAATCTACTAAATAATTACGACGACCGGCTAAAGAAATAACGCCGCACGTTTCGGTTCATTATTTTCATGTTATTATTATTACTGATTTTTTTTTTCCCCTAATTCGCGTCCAGAGCTGTTCGAGTGCTCGAGCTCGAGAGTTGCACTCTTATGTTAAGGGAAACGGTTTAGATCTAATCTAGCGTCTGTGCGTTTAATTACTAACATTGTACCTGACAACGTTATCAATCATTCAGCGCCGCAGAGTAGCGAGAAGCACTTTATGTGGTCAACCATCGGATAAACATCCTTCGGCTAAAAATGACGTATTATCTGCCAAATAATCGTGATCGTTCGATCTATTTTGTCAACTAGTCAACCGTGTATACGAGGATTTTTATTATTCGTTATTATACGTTGGAAAAAAAATGGGGAAAATGCATCGTTCGGATTCGACGACTCGATTAAAATATCATGGCTAGGGTTCTCGGATGTATTAATTTGAATCTTTTTTCTCCATTTTTAACATAATTCTACCTTATAATTATTTTGATGCCGTGATGTTTAAAGGTGCGAGATAACGCTGATAGTGCGTCGAATCCGAGCTAAGGGGTTTAATTGAGTTACCACCCCTTAATCAAAATTTAATTAAAGTCCAGCTACCGATGAGATTTTTTTCGTATAGGGAAATTATTGAGTATACATTACAGGGTTGTAATCGGCATTACTTCGTAATACCATTATTAACTTAATTTTAATATTGTCATTTATGTAGTAGTTTGAGAAACCGTGCTAGGTAGATCCCGGACAAAACTGATTCATTTTGTTGATGGTAAGTATAATCAGAGATGAAATTTGATCAAAAATTGGTGGGGGGTTGGAGGGGGGGATAAAAGGAGAGATTTTCCGACAAAAATTGACAAAGTAGGTAGTTGACAAAATAAAGTTTCACCATGTTACAAATAATCGGAATTTTTTTTTTGAATTTGGCAAATTTTTCAGAAACATTTTAACAACTTTTCAAAACATGTTGACAATTTTTTCCAAAATTTAGCCAATTTTTAGAACTTTTCGGCAATATTTGGTCAATTTCCGTCAAAATTTCACAAAAATTACCAACTTTTCCGATTTTTTGACGTATTTTGAGTGCTTTTGTTTTGTCTTTGGCTCTAATCCAGGCAGTGGTGTTGAAGTTGGTATAAAAAAATCTCAAAATTCCTAATCGAATTCATTTTTATTGAACAAGGAACGAAAATTAAAATTTGTGCTTTTTTTCAGTCGTGTTGAAAGAAACCCTGTTTAAAGGGCTGAAAAATGAAACATTTCTCAATTTCAATTTTCCAAGTAGAGATGTAAATAATAATCTCAATTTTTCAGCTCATTTTGTTCAATTCGTTCGAAGAAAAAGTTATCTTCTCGCCTTATTATAAATGTTTGTCAAGTGCAAAAAGTCAGTGGGAGTGAGACTCTATGAAATTTTCAATGTTCAAAAGATCTAAAGCCTGATAAAATGTCTGAAAGTCAGATATCTTTTTTAGTTACGCGAAAAATGTCTCAAAGACAACTTTTGAAACAAAAGATCCAAAATTTTCTTAATCAAAAAAGTTACCTACGTATAAAATTTACCAAGTCCAAAAAGTTATTTACCCGCCTTATAAACTTTGATGAATTCGAAAAGTCAGCTGTTATCTATGAAATTTTCCTAGTCCAAAAAATCCTTTAATTTGACAGTTAAAATGTCTGAAAGTCAGAAGTTCTTTTTTCGTTTCATTTTTTCATCACGTAAAAAATATCTAGAAGTCATTTTTGAAACAAAAAATCTAAAATTTTCTTAGCCGAGAAAATCATCTGATTGTCTAATAAAATTTTCCGATCTTGGTACTCAAGTGATTTTCTGGGGTACTTCCTTCCTCCTTATTCAAAAATTCAGTTTTTATCTACATATGCCAAGTTAAAAAAGTCAGCTGTTATCTATGAAATTTTCCAAGTCCTAAAAATCTGGAAATTAGTGAGAATTTATGAAATTTTTCAAGTCCACCAAGTCTGAAGTCTAAAAAAATGTCTAGAAGTAAGGAGTTGTTTTTTGTTGCATTTTTTGGGAATAAAATATCAAAAAATATAATTATTCTATGCTAAAAGCTCAAATTTGTTAAATTTCTACATTTTACCCCAAATTTCGGATTTTTGAAATTTTGAAGTAGGTAGATTAAAAAACACTACCAAAGTTGAGAAATTTAGTCAAATTTTAATTTATCTACCGATGATTTTTTTTTTAATATTCTGCCAAATTAGGTACAAAAATCGTTTTTTAAAAACCCTGAAAAATTGAAAATTGATTGTCAAATTTCGGAATAACTACAAAATTGAGGATAGGTATTTTACGCTTATTTAGAAAACTTCATTCGATTTTGGGGAATTTTGCCCAATTCAAAAAATTCAAATTTTGAGATTCCTACGAACTTCGATTTTTGTAAGATTTTGAGACTTCATGAAATTTTAAGATGTTTTGCTAAATTATAAAAATTTTGTGAAATTTAACCCCTCCTGTCCCTCCTAAATTAAATTTCTCTGTAAAATTTTGAAATTACCCTAAAATTCTTGATTTTATAGATACAATTTTTGAAAAGGAAAGGGTTCAATAAAAATATGAAACGTTGAAAAGAATCGAACACTGATTTTTCAATAAAAAGTCAAACAACATTAATTTTTCGATGATTTTCTTCGTTCAGATTTTTCATCAAAATGATGAGTACCAATAAATAAACCTTCAGTTCAAAAAAATAATATTAAATCAATTTGAAAGTATTGGATATTAAAATGTTAGACTATAATCTACAAAATTTCAAAAATTTAGTACAAAAAATGGATAGGTACCTAATTTTGTAAAACAGAAGTTTGATGGTTGTTTCTTATCACTTTAGATTCGAAATAATTGATTTTTAAAATGAAATGTGTGACTTTGGCTTCAGAATTGAACAAATTATTTTCGCAATCGAAGCATAAAAAATATAAAATTGAGCCAATCAACAAAAAAAATTTGAAAATTTTGAAAAAATTGGAAATTTGAACTTGGAACAACAAATTTGTTCAAAAATTGCAATCTTTTATGCTCATACCAACTTTTAGATTTCTTTTTTCTATTTTACCTCACACCAAGCCAGAAAAATTAGCTGAGTCATATTTATACGTTCATTTTCAAAATTCCTGCAATAAATATTTCCGCTCTACAGCAACAGCTCAATGAGTCATTGGATAATTTTCACGTTGGAATACTAGCTAGGTAATTGTAGAAACCGTCAAAATACTCTAGAAATGATATTTTTCGTAGCTACAACCACATCATCGCAATAAAACGGAGCAATGGGTGCATTAAACGATACCCGAGCATACTCGCCGTACTCATTTAATTAGCATTCTCAAATTACATACCCCCATATTACTTTTCATTAGCATAAAATCATACTCGTATACACATTTATGATAAAAACAAGCCGCGTAACCGACCACAATAAAAATCTTCTAATTACACTCAGGTACCTAACGTATAAAATATATCTAATATTCAAATAAGTACCTACATATATATGAAAAAAGATCAACTTCTACATAGGTATAAAGTACCTCTACCTCGATTCAACCCCAGCCACCTCTTACTTCTTTCGTGTCAAATAAATTTGACATTTTAAACATCCCGAGTTTGGAATTGATAAGAGAATAAATTTGTAGAAAAATTCCGATTATGCGACCATCAATTTATGGAATAAGTTAGGTACATCTACTGCATGCGCATTGATACGTTATCTCTCAAGAATACCGCCGCCGTAGTCTCGAATACGTCGCTCATCATACCAAAGATCATATCAAGATCGAAATACCGAATGTAAATAGAATCCAGCTCGATAGGATATGGTACCTTGATACTCGGACAGGGACAATTCACAGCACACATCCAAATAGTCTTTTCAACTTCCCCCTATATCTAATACTCACTCGTACACTTCATACACTTTTTTTTCAATAGCAAGAGGCGTGAAAAATACCATAGTTCATCTGATAATTGAGTTCTTTCTTCGCGAATACGAGGATCCACCAAAGGTATATGAAGGAATATAGCAAAGAGGACAGAATGAAAATTGCCACACAACTTTGAACATTTTTCTTTCACGAGGAAGCAAGAAAAAATAACAGCTTATTTTTGGGCAACGTGTATTCAATTATCAAAATGACGACAAATTACAGCCGCAGCGACAAAACGTTAAAGGAAGGGACACCTCGACTATCTGGTAACCCTGGCTCGGCCTCTATTCATTGTGGAAAATCAAAAGATGAAGCAACCGTCAAGCACGATTTTCTTTTCAAAATGAACTTGCTCTCTATATTGAATGCCGTAAATGGCGAAAGGAAATAAAATGAAAATACCCTGAAAAAGATATTAATGAATAACGTAATTTAGAATTGGAATAACGTACCGCAAATATATACGTGACCGGTGTGTAATTTTTTTTCTCCTATCTCCTTAATCCCTCGCAGGATTGAAACTTTATTAATAAATCAGTCGCGAGTTATCGAAATAATTATCATTATCGATCGTTTCATTTCACTCTTCTGTCGACAGGACACGTGCGGTCGTCCGGCGAAATAATTGGGTCCTTCTTTCATATAAAAACTTTGGTATGAAAATCTGATCTTTTTTCATCGTGGCAAGTAGATGAGTACTTGGGTTTACAAGTTTAGTTAGGAGAATATACACTTAATACTTATGTACGAGTTTAAACAATAATACTCGCCGATAGAAGAATTACCAGTTATCCGAACCCAACAACGGCGCATTTATTAGCGAACATGAACTACTAATAAGAAAATCCACTTAACAATGAATCTTCTCTAAGTGACAATATCAACGTTATACCGCGCCCAGACTTCTTGCCACAGCCACCGAGCTGCGTATTCATTATAAGGAAAAAAACCTACTTACACTCGTTTGTAATGCATCCTCGGTTTATTACATGGGTTAATTAACGCACGTCTTCGGGATTATGATGAGGATAAAATAGCGAAATTCAAATACCAGTACCATATGAAAATTAATTAGCTATCACATCGGCTGCGTATGATAAGACTTACCCGGATTCTCTTCGTATTCTTTGGCTTTCGTTGTCGAGTTGGCGTAGTTGAAGTCTGCACACCGAACAATAACCAAACATCAGCTCGTATGATTGATTCACAACGCGAATTTTTATCATTTATCACGTCGAAATTATCACATTCACAATTATACCTATACGATAGATACTTGGAAACGACGAAGCATAATAACGTTTGCTGTTGGGGAGAAATTCTGCACTAGTCTAGATTAAAAATCTATGGCAGAATTTGCAGTGACGTCACTTTGCTTTTTTATCCGTGGATGCTCGAATTTTTTTTCACTCATGTCCCCCCCCCCCATCAAATTTTTTGAAAATTCCTGTCAATAACGTAGTCAGGAAATCAGTAAACAGATTTTATGTGAATTTTTTCAAAAAGTATCCATTATTTTATAACTTTTTTTTAATACAAATTCATTGGGTTCTTTCAGTGAGAGCGGAGTGAGCGAAGCGAACGGAGCGATTTTAAAAAGATAGGGGGTTGGGCCGCGAAGCGACAGGGGGCGAAGCCTCCTAGTTATTTTATGGAAATGGAAAATTTTTTCAGAAAAAGACATTCAAACGCTGAAATTCCATCAATTTTTCCAACTTTTCTTTCATCAATGATGATTCAGACCCCTTGGACCCCATAATCCATTCAAGGAACCCTTAAAAACCGTGGGCGCACGAGCCCCCGGAACCCATGCTTCTGACGCCACCGAGAATTTGAATGGTTTTTTGCAGCAACAATCCAAAACTTAAATTCCCATTCCCAATTTTAAATGTCCTTGATCATACATTGGTCCTCAGACTTTAATTTACCATAATTATGCATTAGATATTGCCTTTCTGCGATAGAATTATGTTTTGCACTAATTGTAGGTACTCACCCCAGAAAAGACATCATTCTGCAGTTTAATCGAATGCAGAATTCATGTACAGAAATGAATCGATTTTATTCTTCCAAAGAACCGGTAGTGTTTTTTTGTATATCCTAATCCAAAATTCGATTATGTGAAGAGTGCAGACTGAGCCAGATGCAGAATTTCTCATTTTCTCGAATACAGACACGAACGACGAAAACACAATTTTATTGATCGAACGAAATTGAAAGACACTATCAATGGTTGATCACTTTGACATTTCCTTATAACAAAAATAACCACACAGTCGATTAATTAACACAAATAATTAATTATTACTTCGTAAAATAATGACAATATCACTTCAACTAACGGATGATATCAACTGGTCTACTTATCGTTATCAAATAACAACATCTCTCCATCGTGTCCAGCACTAACACTAGAGGGTGTAAAAAGCAATGACGTCACGTGGGTTATATCGAATAATGCAATGAACGAACATGATAATGAATATTTTAATTTTTATTGCGCCTTTTTTTGAATTTTATTTCAAACTTACAGTCAACTGATAAGACTCAGGATGTGTCGAATAGTTGAAAAATTGAAGAATACCTGCTGTAAATATAAAAGAGAATTAGAGATGGTGTATGCTGTAGCCTGTATGGTGATATTTTTAAAAAACGTTATTTTTTAGCCTTTTTGTTTTTGGTAAAAAACGAAAACATAGTTGATCACTGATCAGCCTCAACCGAGAATGATCATGGATAATCGAGTGACAATTAGTCTATGTGGAGGTAGTATAGGAATGGGAGATCATCGATGATCGAGTGGGCCTTGGGCTATGTAGACCTAGTACACAGGTTTGAAACATCATCGATCAGCCTTGATCGGGAGTGATCGGTTGACACTTGGTCTACGACCTACGTGTACCCAGTACTGGTTGAAACTTCATCGATCAGCCTCAACCAAGTGTGATCATCGGCGATCGAGTGACGCTTGGTCTGTGCGGACCCAGTACTGGTTGGAAACATCATCGATCAGCCTTGACTGGGGGTGATCGGAAATGATCGATTGACACTTGGTCTACGTGTACCTAGTACTGGTTGAAACTTTATCAATCAGCTTCAACCAAGGGTGATCATCAGTGATCGAGTGACGCTTGGTCTATGTGTACCCAGTACTGGTTTGAAACTTCATCGATCAGCTTTGATCAAGGATGATCGGCGATGATCGATTGGCGGTTGGTTCATCTGAATGTAGTACAGATTCAAAACATTGTCGATCAGCCTCAACCGAGGGAGATCATCGATGATCGAGTGGGCCTTGGACTATGTGTCCTAGTACTGGTTTGAAACATCATAAATCAGCCTTGATCGAAAGTGATCGGCAATGATCAAGTGTCGCTTGGTCTATGTGGACCCAGTGCTGGTTTGAAACTTCATCGATCAGCGTTGATCAAGAGTGATCAGCGATAATCGAGTAGCGGTTGGTCTATGTGCACCTGATATAGCCTGTAGGTAGTGTTGAAATCTGTGAAAAATCTGAGTTTACAATCAGCGAAGCGAATATTTTTGGGGGAAACTTAATTCAAAAAATGGACAGCAATTCAGTTGCATCGGGTGATTTTAAGTGCTTTAAATTCAATTTTTTGAAGATTTGCATCTCGGAAATAAATAAAAATTTTATTTTGCATTGTTCATTTCTCATCAAAACGAAAAAAGAAAAAACATTAAAAAAAACGACGAATGCTACTTTATCAAAAATATTGTCCTTCAAGCATGTCTAGGGTATTTTCCTTAAGAGCTAGACAAACTACATAATTCGAAGTGCACATACCTAATTTTTCAAAACTCCACAGGTAAGTACACCTTAGAACGCTTCCTGCTGATTTACACCATATAATTTTAGTCACCACTAAATAGATATTATCTCGTATAGTAAATTTCTTCGCTCTTAATCTTGGACGAAAACGTTTGAATTGACGCCGATGGCGTTTAACAAACACAACGCGCAAAAACACGCATGTTTCGTATAATTTTAGGATTATTGTAATATTTACGCTCATTACGATGCGCACCCTTCCAAAAAAAAAACACAATAGTCTTAGGTCATCTTACCTTTACTCGACTCAACTTCTAGCCCGAATCTATTAACGAACAAAATTACCTCAAACTATGCAATTAAAATTTCCCGATGGACATTTCAATTAGATTTTTCGTTTTAATTAAGCAGCTATCTAATTCCAAAAAATAACAATCGAGCTTCTTCCTCTCACTGAAATTACTTGTGTAATCGACATCTGCTCATTACTCATAAACGATAAGAATATGGAAAAATATTACGTACCTATGAAGAAATACCTATCCTTCAGACTTACCTACCACCGAATACCCGAGGCAATTTTCGTTTAAATTGCAGCCCTTTTATTATAAACTCATTGCAGCTGTTGTACGTAGAAAATTTTTGCCCCTTTCGATACACCACCGAGTCGAAATGTTGATCGGCACATGCCGAATGTGTCTATAAAAATCTAAAAAAATATACTCGTATATCCGCCATTATCAATTAAACGACCGAGCCAAACGTAGTAAAAAACAATAACGGTTCAAATGTGGGCCAATTTCCGTAATAACATAATAACGTACACCTCTTTGGCTCTTTGTGATGGCTCATATACGCACGCGGCCCGATTGCAAGAAACCTTAAGTAAATTACACGTTAGTAAATCGAAAATTTAGCCGACAGCTGGTTCGATGGTATATGCCTTTTTCCTATTAAGTGCATTACCGCGCTCATCTCGCTCATCAAATGATATATGACTTTATTGAACCTTATTTTATGGCGGCATATTAACAATGTTTAAAACCGATGTTTGCCGGTAAAAATAGGTACTTGGAAAAAGAAACCATTTACTTTTATGAAGGCTCGAACCTTTTAACATGCATTCAAAAAATGCTATTACCAGCTTCAATGGCCCATAAAGGCGAAGCCACTGGGGTTAATATTAATGTGGGATATATTACATCTTAAATATTTGTACATTCAAGTCTATGTACATGTTTGCGTTGTATTTATACTTAAGCGTAAAAACCGAAACCCATTTTCAATGAGAAAATCACACCAGTAGAGCTTTTTGTCGGCGAAATGCAGGCAGTGTTGCCAAGTTGGCAAATTTTATGTTGGGTTTGCCATCATGCCAAGGTTCTTGGTACCTATCTTGAAAAATGCATTAATATTAAAGATGGTATAAGGGTACAAACGTCTGTACCATCCCTGAAGAATGAAATGTTGGAAAAAAATGTTCCCCTGTTTCACTCAGAGTCAATAGTTTTGCACACTTCGACAAAATACAGATTTTTTTCAAAATTTCGAGGAGATACATGAGATTACATTTACTCTCCAACTCCCCCTCCCCCACATCTTTGAGCTGCCGAGTGCCTGGCTATGTCATTGTGTTCCTGTGAAAAGTTTTCCTGCGATTTTAGAACGTCGATTTTTCCATTTGACATGGATATTTCTTGTGGCTGATGGTCAAGAAAATTTTTGCGTCACAAAATTTTGTTACCCTAAATAACTTTTTGAATTTGGAAAATTGCAAAGATTCACTTAGGCCAGATGACTTTTTAGACATGGAAAATTTTATAGGGCAGACTGATTTTTTGAACTCGGAAAATTCAAGAGACTGGGGTAAGAAGAATTTTATTATATTTAAGAGTTCATGACTCCATGATAAAATTTTAAAGAACATCTACCTACTTATTTCAAAATATGATATTTTAATAAAAAATCAGGGATTTGACACAGATCCATTCCAAAAAAATCCTCTAAGTTTGCGTTTTTTAAAAATGTATCTTGAAATATTGAATCTAAAAAAATTTTGGAAATCATTACACAAGTTTTTGGCACATTGAAATATTTTTAAGAAGTCTTTGAAAATGTTTGACTTGGCACGTTTGCGTTCCAAAAAAGCATGAACTAAATTTCTCAGTTTCACAGAAAAGCATCGAATGATGCACTTACACCTAGATATATCTTCAGGCTTGATTTTTAAATCCAAGAAGTCAGAGTCTCTAAAATGTTTCTAAACTCAAAGGTTAAAAATCTCTAAAATTTTCAAAATTCCAAAAACTCACGAGAAATTCTTACTTTTTGAATTTTGGAAAAGTTGATTCACTCTGGCTTTTTGACATTTAAGATTCTGACTTATTGAATTAGAAAATATCAGAGATTCTCTGAGATCCCGACAAATTCCTGAAATTTTCTAAATCAACAAGTCAGAATCTTAAAAATCAGAAGAACTAGAAAATTTTCAAGTTCAAAACCCCAGAATTTTCAAAATTTTTCAACCCGAAAAATCATTTGCTGGCGTTACATGAAATCTCATTACATTAATTTTTGGTTGAACATCAGTCCAAAAACTCAGAATTTCTTGAATTTTCCAAGTCCGCAGGTTAGAATATCTGAAAATTTTTAAGCTCAAAAAGTCCTAAGATGTTCAAAAATTTTATTAATATACCATAAATTGTTGTAATTGCGATGAAAAGGTTGTCAAAAAAGTCTGAAATGTTTGCCAAAAATTTCATAAAAATCATTGAAAATGTTCCAATAGTTATGAAAAAATCGTCAAAACATTTGACGATCATTATAGGCATAACTTTTCTTACATTTTTGACAACTTTCAAGAATTTTAATGATATTTTTGAAATTGTTGTAAAAGTAGTGATGAAGTTGTCAAAAATTGCCTATGAATCATTGAAAACATCGTAAAAATTGTAAAAGTCGTCAAAAATGCCTAAAAACTTATAAGAATTATGAAAAACGCATTCATTAAAACATTTTTACAATTTTTGCAACATTTTTTAAGAATTTCAACAATGAAATTTTTTGACAATTTTCACAACATTTCAAGCAATTCTCGCAACTTTTTCACTACTTTTACAACATTTTTCTATGATTTTTACGAAATTTGTGACAATTTTTACATTTCTTTTACTTTTTTGACGAATTTTTCACCGCTTTACAACAATTTTAAGGAAGTTACCAAACTGAATTTTTGACTATCTTTGTAGCATCTTATGCATTTTTGACGAGTTTTTCATCACTTTCATAATGATTTTGAAGGCTTTTATGAAATTTTTGACTTTTTTTACAACAGTCCATAAAACCATTGATTGTTCAGACATTTTTTACAATTTTGCATAATCACTGCTTTTCACTTTATTTTTTCGTCGAACTTTCCAAAAAATTCAAATGTGACCCCCCTTCATTTTTGAGTTACGATTTTACGTTACAAAATTTTGTTACATTGGATGACTTTTCGAGCTTGGAAAATTTCATTAGATCGCCGAGAAAGAATCGTTGAAATTTTCCAAGTTCAAAAAGTCTTCTGTCATTAACCTTTGATGCGGGTCTGGTTGGACGGTTTGAAAATTTGAATGATTTAGGTAATTTCAACATAAAAAGGAGTTGATGAACTTGAAGACTTTTGTTTTTTTCACTCCACCCTACTGTTCATAATCTTCAAGAATTCGAGATATTTTTGCCACATTTTTCAAATATTTTATGTGGCTATAACTTGATACTCAGAGATGCTCTCGACGTCATAAAAAAATTACATTGCCAAGTACTTACCTACGAAGGTTTATTTTTTTCCTACAAATCAAAATCACACCTTGATAAAATTATATTTCATTTAGACATTTATTGCTATTCGGTACATGTGTATTAGATCTCGGTACAATTAAACTAGTTGTAGATGCAGAATTACACATGCTCTTGATTAAGCCATTACGAAAGACACCATCTCGCAGACTCGAGAGAATAAAAATATCACATCGAAATGACGATATCACGATACTTGGGAGTCGGAGAATAACGTTAAACCTACCTACACTCGTCGGTCTTCTTGTCCATGTACATGAACCACTGTACCATTCGCAGGTGGCTACTGGAAAATTGCGATCATTTCTTTGAATTACTGGTTTCACACTAAGTGCTCCCATTACACATGTGTCGTTTATGATACGTTTTTATAACGCGGATAATTTATCTAGTTCTTGCGCAATAATTATTATACTGCTAGTCCGACTCAGTCGGATGTTCGGAGTCGTAAAACTGCTGACGAGATAATTAAAGTCAACCCGTTCAAAGAAATCGTGGACCTAATTTTAATTCAAGTGTAATTGCGAATTAACAGGGCTGCTCTTCATCTTGTGTTCGTATAACATTTCAAATGTTGTGTGCTGCGCGAGTGAGTAATCGTTTACAGAGAGAAGCTTTCTGTGGGTAGGTTTTTTTCCTTCTTTCGAACAGCAATTACAACTACTTTAGAAAAATTTATTACTAATTTTACAAATACCTACACCCGGTTGTTCTTTGATGGCGTAATGCTTTTAATATTAGCGTCGTAGGAGGAAATACGAATCAATTGCTCAAAATAAAAATACCTCTTTGTAAACTTTCTTGTGTAGTCGGTTAAGAATGTACTTTTATGGAGACTTTAAACAAATAAATAATTGTTTTTGTTCTCGTTTGAAATCTTAGACCTTTCCTATCCCCCATCATCTCTTAAAAATTCGACTATTGAAGGAAATAGAGAAAAATTCCACTCGAAGAATATAGATACTTTTTTTTTTGTATTTTGACCTCATTTTCTCTCTCGAATAAGTAGGTAAGATCCGCGAGAAAAATCTGCTAACGAACTAACAAAGTCATCACCCATCTCATCATTACGTGGTTGAAATTAAACCCAAAATAAACCACCTTTGGAAACATATTTTCTTCACGTTCTAGAGAAAAATTTCCTACAATGAAATCGAGCTGTTCTGAAATTTGAGAATTTTCCAAAGTAATTATCGCTGAAAGCAAAAAATTGGATAAGTTCGTCGTGTAAAGCGAGTTGAGCGAGAAAAAAAAGGGCAACACCTAGACACCTAATTAATAAAAATGGAAAAAACACAGGTACCCCGGGGAATTGTGCGATGAGATGAAAGAATTAAAACAAATTGATATCAACGAACATGTGAAAAATAATATTTCAACGCTTTTAAAAAACCCTAACCTACGACTATGATTTACTCGCACGTCCAATTAATAAATATCTATCCACCATTTGGCCACGTTTCACTTTAATATATTTAGTTCCACTTTGAAGAAATACTGGGTGTTAATTTGTAGCAGCGAAAAAGTAGGTGTGTCTGTGAGTGACAAGATGGTTAAGAAATAGACAAGTTTGGGGGTTTCTGTTGAAAAAATTTCGCCGCCTAATTATCACATGTGTGATGTCTAATTAGGGTAAAATGTACACACGGTGTGTTGTGAAACTTTTTCTCGGTATTTTCTCGTATATGAGGTTGATTCGTGAATAGAATAATTTAAAAGGAGAGGTACCCAGATATTTGGTGAAAAAATCAATACAGTTAACACATTCGATGCCTACTTACAAAATAATGATTTTTTTTTGTTCATATGAAAGTAGGTAGACCATTTCGAAAATAAAATGTTTCGAATGGAAAAAGTAGGTATTACGATTTGAAACGATGAAATTTATAATTAAAAACGACGAAAGGGATGACGTTCATATAGCAGTTTTTTTTTTTATTTTAATAAATTCGACAGCGTTTGTTTAATTTACGAGGCGAAGTATACCGTGTGCATGGCGTTGGCGATGTCGGTTCTTTCAAAATTCATAAACCAGAGAAAGCAATTATTTCTCGCACATTAATTGAACACAAAGCGTTTGTCATGATTTCCGCATCGTTGAATACGAGTGTATCATTATATTGAAAAAAAAAACTAGGTACCTCTGCAATTACTTACCTACCCTTATTTGAACAAATATCTGACACTCGACCGTCGAGTCGCCGAGCGCCTGGACCTGGATTAAACCTACATACTTTCTGTAAATCACCTGGAGCTGTATTAGTGGATTGGCAAATTGTAGAGAAATTACCATGTTTGGATTATTCCAGTTTTTTGGGGGAAAAAAGGTTGATGAGATAGGTACGAAATTCGACAGCTACGAAGCTGAAAATGTAGTGTATAGCAAGTGCTTTTTCATAAAAACAGCTTTTTGATGGAGAGTGGGGGTGCGGCGAGTTAATATCGAAGAAAATAAGAGGTAGACTGATTTTGATGATTATTTTTTCGAATCGTTACCTATTAATAAAAATTAAGGTTTACAAATCAAATTGTAACAAGTTCTGGAACTTGAAAATTTTTTGAAATTATGATAAAATTCTAACAATTTTTAAAAATTTTAAGTTTCGAGCAAGAATGGAAAATATTAATCGATTTCAAGTTTTTTTTTTCGTCGTTTCACCATAGATAATTCAAAAATTGAAAATTATATTTTATTTTTGTCCATTTTAGTATCCATGGTTTTATTCTTATGGGGGAGGGGGTTGAAATTTTGTATGGGCGAGTTTCAAATCAAAAAGTATTCGTACTACAAATAAAAAATTAGCAAAATCAGAAACTTTGGTTCTTTCAACTCCCCCTTCCCCCCTCCCCCTCTCCCTCCCAATCTTTATGTACGACCACCCTTGATTTTGTTACAGTTACTTTGTTTAAAAAAAGTCACCGTCATTTCCATACTACCCATGAAACCATAAAACATAGGATATCCTTTTGCTGATTTAAAATTTTTTCCCAATTAAAAAAACTCTGACATAATATCTAAAAGTCAATGGAAATCTGAAAATTTTTTCAA
>FIZU01007030.1:0-16457 GCA_900064475.1 Pseudococcus longispinus
TTTTCGTGACGGAATTTTCCGCGAGATCACTCCCCATAGCAAAAGCATATCCTATGCTAGAAACAATAGATGGGCAATTTTTACTTTGAAATCACCATTTTGACCAAAAAATGACAATTTTGACTAAAAACTGAAAATTTTAACCAAATATGACAGTTTTGTCGCTTAATTTTCAAAGTCCAAAAAGTCAATAGAAATCTGAAAAATCTTCAAGTTCAAAAAAGTCTGACATAATGTTTAAAAGTCAGGGGTCGAAAGCATGTCGCTCAAAATCTGTCGGTCGTTTTTCGCGGTTTTACTCGTCGATAAAGCTTATCCTATGTTAAAATTGGCCACATCTTGAGAACACAGAGCGACCGGCAAGTATGGACACCAGATTCGGAATCAGCGACCTCGAAATAGAAAATAAGCAAGTTTTTCAAAAATCGTTATTTCTAGTAAGGGGTATTCGACCGCTGTGAATCCATTGCCACCATCGGTTTCGCCATAGGCAGCTTAGTTGCTGAGAAAATGGCGATTTTCCCACGATTTGAAATTTTGAAAAAACTGCAATAACTGTGCAAATAGGAACGCGATCGATCGCAAAACCGACCAGAAATTCGGATTCAACGATTTCGAATACTTTAAACATCCATTTTCGACGATTTTAGGGGCTAAAGGCTAAAGCTGAGGTAGCGGATAGATTCGAAGTGTCTGAACTTTAAGCTATGTGCATTATTACGCGAGATACTGGGCGCTTTGTTTTCATAATTTGATGTTGATCAAAACGAATATGGAGATAAAATGTACCAGTGTTGGTTGATGTAGATGTACCTACATAAATTACAACTCGCGGAAATAAATAATGTAAAAAAACACGCGCGTAGACAATATCAAGGGAATATCTGTTTGATACCGAAACAGAATTTAAATGCAAACAATAAACTTACTGTTTCAAAACTAATCTTTTTCATTTCTTGAAAATGATCGAAGAACGGTCGACGCGACACAATCACGTCACTAACGAACACTCGCCAATTTTCCGAAATACGATGAAACTGAAAATGCTTGAATGTGTTACCTGCGAATGGAGAAAAATATATTGTAATACAATGTAAACCAAAAAATAAAACAAAGCAAAATTAAAGACGGAAAATGTTTGAATTTTAATATATTTTAACATCCTAATGGAATGAAAAAACTGTCCAAAATAAACCAGTACCCAGAATAACGGGCCCGATGGACAATTTAATCCTCATCATTCATTAAATGAAAGCTTACCTAAAATAAAAATTTACGCCACCTTTTCAATATCCATTCAATCGAGTATGGTGGTAGATTTATAGTATACTTGAATCTAAAAATAGCACTAAAGACGGAAACCTGGATTCTGCGCGAATGAGGTTTCGAAAAATCTAAAGAATACCTCACAGTCGCAGTAAAAAGGTAATAAAAACAACGAATGTATCAGTTGACTCGAAAATACACCATGGAAAACCAGCATATGTTGATATTAGTTCATAGGAGAAACACTCACTTGAGGTTTGATAAAATTCCAGCATCAAAGTTCCTGGCGGAATGCGGAAGTATAGCGTCATATCACTGAAACCACACGAAAATAGAGAATTAGGTACTTTCCATCAAAGCGTATTTTAACTAAATTAATTAAAGATTACGTAAACTATACGAAAGTGCATATAATTCATTGAATCGATAACACAATGTAAATAAATAAACACAGAACTGCACAGAAGATGGAATGATCCGGCTATCGAAAAATCAACAACAAATTAATCATGTGACTAATAGTAAACGAAGTGGTTGAAGTACCTTAATAACATGGGAGGTGGCGGGCATTGGCGAGTCGATTGCATATTCCCTAGTAATTAAACCAACACGTCTCGAATTATACACGATTAAAATAAATACGGTCGATCGAATCCCTAAGCGGTAGTTCTTAGAAACGGATTACAACGAAAAAGCAACAAGTAGCACAAGATTAGGGTATTGAATTCGAATTGACGTAAGGTACCGTATCGAAAATCAAAACAAAACAATCGCTATACAATCAACCATCTTTTTATATTACACTACGAAAAATTAATTACGTACAACGCCGATGCTAGCGACCAAACCAAGGCTAGAAGGATCCTGAAAGGCGATTGAGCCTTTGTACAGTGAACTTTTTGACTATAAAAAGTATCGGCCCTGATGAAAATCGCTTTCCAATTTTGACAGAATAGATCAAATTCGTCGTTAGACTTTTGAAAACACGCGCAGGAATAACAAATTAATAAACAATAATTTGACCGTTACCGAAAAATGTATCGCGAGTTCGCATAAATACTTTACACCTAGAAATAACGAACCGATTTACAGATGAAATCGAAACCTATGCATAATTTTGTTTTGAAGAACTAAGAAACACGGAAAACCTCAGGAGAATGGGTACAATCATAGATATGTATGAGTTGATGAATGGCATTGTACCACGAGTAAATAATCTCAATTTCCGAAATAAAGAAACCTGCAGGAAAGTTACGGTTCCATTTTTCAATTATTTGGCACCGGAATTTAAATATTCATTACGTTCGCTAAAATGGTGGAAATCGTAAGGATATGTTTAATTACTTACATGCTTATCGTTGTGTGACATTCCGGTAGAACAAAAACACTTTTCACGAAGAAAAGAAGTCATAAAATATAATAAAACTTTTAATTTTACTTTAAATTTCTTAACGACAACGTTATACATCGTGCACGACCGGTTCAATAATGAAAATTGTACAGCGGTGAGTCATATTGAGCGAGGTGACAAATTATGACGCTACACTGATGCGCAAAGTGATATTTGAAAATAAAAGAAAATATGAAACAATAATAATAATTACAATTCGTAGAATCTCGTCGTGATTAATATTCAATCAAAAAATGAATAAAAGAACTTTTAATTAATCGTAGAATTACGTTCAACTTAGAACTATGTTTTCAGGTGAAAAATAGCGAAATGGGTAGAAGTGTTGAAGTGGGTGCAATGAAACGTTGCCAAATATAAAAATTTAATGGTGGACTTTTTGTTTACTTTTTTGGATTTTTTTCAATCAAATTTATTGTTCTGTTGTTTTTTACTCAAAATGGTAAAAATAGTGTCGAAATAAAGGGTTTTTGACACGACGAATCCATTGGTGGTATTATTTTCACGATTGAATGATTGAATCAACATTTAAGACCAAAAGAATTGCCATTTCTTCGTATTTTCAACATATTTTCGTTTCGATATTGTAAGACTAGCAGTTTCAAGATATTCACTCGAAACCATTGTAACACGAACAAAGAACTTGTTAATTACAAAAAATTTACTCCACTCGACGAAATAAAATAATTTTATTACATTTTTAAAATAAATCAATTAAAATAGAACAAGAATTTAAACTGAAATAAAATGAAATGTAAAATATTTCACGAACATTAATACAAACAATAAAAAAGTCATAGAGAATAACTTTAATATGCGAACTTTGTTAAATGTACTCTCTCTTCCATTGTCACTGAAACAATACATCAAACTGGCAATCTCTGCTTTCGTAAAATCCGCATGACAATAAACGTTACCCCCTCCCACCCCCAAGGAAGGTACAAAATATAATGCAACCAGTGAGCATAAATAGACAAAATGCTTATCAGTGAACAAGCTCATAAGCGAAGGAAAAAACGTACCAAAACTACAATGTAAAAATTTCCCATTTTGATTTCTTCTCGTTTTTGGTGTTCGATGTAAATAAACACATAAAATAAAACAAAAATGAAAAAAGAGAGACAGACCGAGAGATAGAGAGAAAGAGAGAGAGATAAAAAATTATACATGAACCGGTTGGCCAATATACCCGTATTTTTTAACATTTTTCTATTTTTAATCGATAACTTAACAATAAATTTGTTAATGAAGGCACAGCCAATTTTTACACGAATAAATAACAATATATTTTCAATTAAACTATGCGAAAAATTTAATCTTTCTTTGATAACGTCAAGTACAGATATTAAAACGGCGGTTGGGTTTGTAATTTTCGTTTCTTCAATTTTTCAAACCAGAGATTATCTACATTATCTTGAATAGACGATGTTGCGAGCCATAGAAAATAATTGTCATTTTTTCCTACATATTTGGGTAATATTCCTAATTATGTAACTCAAATAACATTACTTTTTTTCAAATGAGATCAATCTTAAATAATAAAAATTGCTAATTCAATGCAAAAAAAAAAGAAAAGAAAAAGACAAAAAAGGAAGAATCTTTGTGCCCTTTTTCACTTCAGGTTGTGTCGTCATTTTTGAAGAGACCGGCGTTTTAACGCGGACGACTGACGTACGAAAATTAAAATTAATGTTCAGCAGAAGCAGAACGTAGACCAGACAAGGAAGAAGGAAAAAAATGAAATACCATTAATGACAAAAAAAAAGGAGGATGGAATTAAAACGTGATGATTAAAATAAAAAGAAGAGGGAAGAAAAGAAGCGATACTTTACTCAATTTACAGGCACGAGCGCGATAAAGAATATTAAAAATAAGGAAAAATCCTCGACGAAAAAAAAAGAAAAAACAATAAGAATACTTGTGCTGGGAAATTTTCCTCGATTTAAAATAATTTGTACTCGTGTACTAAATAAAATATTAAAAAGAAAATGGAGCCACGAATTCGCAGACTTTTTTTATCACAATTTTTCGAACCACTATGCAGGCGATGCGAGCCGATGTCTATGGTACGTAAAATCTGAGAATTCGTGATTTAAACTTACAAAAAAAAAAATTAAAAAATTAAAAATAAAAAGACAAAAAAAAATAAAAATACACTATATAGGTATGGTAAAATTAATTGCGAATACTGAATTAATAGAATTTCTCAATTCTCATCTTTCATTGTTGTTGTTGTTGTGTTCACTGAGCTTGCGGATCGCATTGCAGCAGCCGTACAATGGACGGGTCACTTTTAGCTCCTTCGATAAATTCATCTAACGATAATTTACCGTCTTGATTTTTATCCATTTGACGAAATATTTTATCGGTTCTCTTTTCCGGTGTTGATTCGTCTTCTGGCATCTTCATTACTGAGCCGACCATTTTGTATATTGCCTACAAAAGTACCACATTTTTCAGAAAATAACGCATCGAAGAAATTCTCGGTTTGTTGAGTCGAAGATGGTTACGAGAAAATACCAGAATCTAGACTCACCGTGACGATTTCCAACATTTCTTGTCGAGATATGTAACCATTACCGTCGAGATCATACATGCTAAAAGCCCATTTTAATTTTTGTTCGAGTTTTCCTCTTGAGGTAACTGACAGAGCGCATAGAAATTCTCTGAAATCTATCGTACCGTCTCCGTTTGCGTCAAATGTTCTGAACACATGCTCCGCGAACTACACAAACGAGAAATTAACACATTTCATTATTAAATCGGACGCGTTATTTATTTTGAAAAATATACATTCGTATTATAATTCCAATTCTGACTCATACAATTCAAAAATCGACCAGTCGATAAAATTTAATATCAACGCAAGCAACTCCAACACAAACTCAACCTTAACCACAAGTGACGAATTCGACATTAACCAAAAATCGAATTACAAACGATGCCAAAGTTGTTTACGAACTCTTGAAACATTAAATTAACATCACTCGTCGTCAGTTAATCTCGAAGCAACACGGGTGATCCAGAATTTTGCTCATTTCAATGGTTTCACCTCTCTTTTAATTCATCCGAGTAAAATTAATAGTTACGAGGTAGTTATTATTCGTTCATTTTGGTACGAATCATTTGAGAAGTTTAAAATTTACGTACTTTTGAAGCATCACCGTATGGGAAAAAATTTCCGTATATTTTTTTGAATTCGTCAACGCTCAAGTGGCCGCTGGGACAATCTTTTAGAAACCCTCTGTACCAGTCTTGTATCTCTGCATCTACGAATGATAATGATAAAACTCATTAAATCGTTGGTGTAAAATCATATTAGGTAAGTGTATATGGAAAGTGTCAAAGCAAAATAAACCAAGTAGTACAGACTTATTCTACGTCAGATAGAATCTTCAAAATATAGAAAATTTAATAATTTCGTATTCTTACCTGTGAATTCGGTATTTGCTTTCAAATCTTCCAGTACTTCCGGCTTCAATTTACTGTTCTGTTTTCCCATCCTATTGGCTCTATGTCGAAACGTAATTTACCAGCAGCAAATACATACGTCTGCGTACGGTATTCACAACTGAAAATACATACAACGAAACATACATTATCAAAACGAATAAATATACGAGTACAGATAAAAAGAAAGAAAATCACTTAAAAGGTATTTACGCTGGCTGGCGTACGAGGTTGGCATAAACTAGATAATTATGGTTTTGATTTTAACAATAATTTTTATTTTACTAGAAATTATACAAAAAATCACTACACTTAGAAAGATGAATATATTAATAATTTATAACAGAGGGTTCGCTAAATAGTACATATGTAGTACAGAGAAACACAGAAGAGAACTACCTATGTATATAATGTTGTCAATGTTTTTTTTTTCCTTTTTTATACAAATAATATGTGCACGTGTAACGCTGAAGTCACAACTAAGCTTTTTTCTTCTTCTTTTAAACCACCCTATTCTACCACACAGACAGAGAGATATGTTTATATACACAAAGAAATATAAATGAAGAAAAAAAAACCGCACTCCATCTCAAAGATGTCGGCAAACCGCGGAATGATACGCACAGAATAGAAATGCAGCGATATCGTTTGAAAATACAACAAAAAAAATACTCCGCAATATATCGATAAAAGTAAAAAAATCATACTTAAAAAAATAATCAAAAAAAAGAGTACTTAATGTATAGCTTACTTCTAGGGGAAAAATGATTGTGGTTATACTTGACGTTTCGCACACACCGATACCGAATAATTTACCAAAATTCTCAATAGCTATGAGTTTTTTGATTTTGCAACGACGTTACATCTTTCTTACTTTTTTTTTTTTTTGGTTTTATTTTTCGAGTAAATTGTGGTCCCAGATGATTACATATTTACCTCGGTAGCCATATCAGTACGTAATTTTGATTTTACTGCTTTTAAATCGTCAGCTTGGCGCTTATACTTTATATAAAATTATATAAATTACGTGTAACTCATAAGATAATACAAATACACAGTCAAAACATAGACTAGAATCATGGTAAACGATAAGTGATAAAAGAGAATAAACTTAAATTAAATTCAAGATAAGTGCTGGAAAATGTTATATAAAAAACAAGCTGTTCCAAAGGAATTGCACATACAAAATGAAAAATAAGTTATAAATAAAAATAAAAAACAGAAAAATAGAATCGAAAATCTTATAATATTTTTTTTAACCAGTGTCGTATAATTGTATATTTTTTTCATCTACTCGAGTAAGTATGCTGATACCCGTGTGCAAAAATACTATTATGTACATACCTACACAAACTTTTTATCTATATGCAAAGCACGATCCACCATATTCATCGTGTTTTATCTATTAATAAAAAAAAAAAATTATTGAGCCTTCTTATAACTTATTCGAGCTTATAAGATGTATTTCACGTATATAAATGGTGTTGTAATGTAAACTACACAGCACGTATTCCAAAACTGAGCTACTTTCCTTCGACCAAAATCAGTACCTTCACCGCTCACTTATCAATATCGCATCGCAATCGTTACTACGAAAATCTTTCAACGCCTAATTAACTTAATTAATTCTTCGTTCTTTTTACCTAATCTGGAATCAAATTGGATGAAATTTTACTTCTAGCATAGCTTGTGTAGCTAACGCGCACAACGCCCGCATTCGTTCTTTAAAATACTTCATCCACCAACTACGCAGAAACAATCCAACCGTAGTTTAATTTCACCGTCGTCGCTTCTCTTTCTTTATTCTGGGTTAATTTCGAAAACAAAAGATGAAAGTTGCAAGTTTGAATAGGACTCGAAAGGTATCTCTAGTTAGGTACAGGTACTTAGTACTGATTTGACAAACACAACGGTGTATTCAGCGTTACCTTCGTATACGAATACCGTACAAATTCGTAATACTCATGCCTTTGTGCGCTCGTAAAGGTATAAATGTGTACAAAAATATCTATAAAGTAACAAAAACAAAGAGAGAGAGAAACAATTACTCAATAAATACCTACATAACGCGATTACCATAATAATTTTAAATCGAAAAGCCGTAATAAATAAATGCTAAAGTAAGTAAAAACGGAATGCGGTGAACTTGTGCGATTAACGTTCAATTTCTTGGTAATTACCGAACATTTTCGAATCGTATATAATTAGCTGGTTAATTAATTGTTTTAATTAGAAATTACGAAAGGAAAAACTTCGTAAAAATAAATTATTCCCAACGGAAAAACGCAGAACCACAGAAGAAAAATCGAAATCCGTTAAAAGAACAAAGAAAATTTGAATAAGGTGACATATTCGGTTAATGGAGTGCTACAGTGTTACCACATAAGGAAAATAAAAAGTAAACAATTGAAAATAGGTAAAATAAGTAGGTAAACGATGAAAATCGAAGTTCTGTTTTTTCATTTTTTTATTTTTAAACGCGATTTTTTCGTTTTATTTTTTTTTCTATTTTAAAAACGTTTTGTGTCTGAAAATCATTCTAATTTTGATTTTAACGCGATAAATGATATTAAAAAACAATTATCGTAGATCAGATGAAGTATCGAAGCATCCCCTTTAGTTTTTAATGGTAATGGTACTATTTAAAAGGGCGACGATCAGTCGATGAACTTGGAAAATGAAAAATTGAATATCGCGACGATGAAAAAATAATGGTGAAAGGTTTTACTTCCTTCGAAGGAATTCTTCAAAAGTACGCGTATTGTTATCGTGCCAACCTTCATCTCGCAATTAAAATTTTTTGATAAGGACTATCACGAAATTGTTTCACGATTTCAGACAATTTTTTATCGATATTTTCAAGAACGTAAACAAAAAATAACGAGACGCGTACCGAACGGAAAAAGATAACGTCGACCGTTTCATACTTAGCAATGGTTTGTTAAAACGTAGAAACTGGACGACGACGAAGAGATGAGTGAAATCTCGAATTTATTGTCTTGGATCGAGTTTTGCCGACCGCGACCAAAATACTTCAAACAATCGTACCACGAAGACCGCAACTTGGAGGAAAAAAACAATTAATCCGAAATAACAAATACATAAGTTACCAAATCAACCTATCGATAAACGTATGTAAGCCAAGCGATCGCGATAGAGAATTCATTGAACAACGACTAAATGGAGGGCAGGGCCAGGAAATAATAATAAAAGGGGGGAAAAAGCAACAAACGAAAACTTGTAAACAGCGAAAAAAAATTCGAAAACATTTAAAACAATTAACGATAACTAGTTGGTACACGTAGAGGTACAGCGAAGAATTACTCCATTGCGTTGAACGTTGCGCGTCGAGAGGTCGGATTACGGAGCCAACATTTTGGATAATTCTTCGTCTTGAAGGCAGCCTTTTAAAAATTCCTCTTGAGTTAACTGGCCGTCGTTGTTTTCGTCCATCTTGGCGAATATATTTTTCGCACGTTCTTCGGCCGAGTCGGCCGGTCGATTAGACGAACAAGCGCCCAACATGTCGTATATTGCCTGTAACGAGACAAAGCGAAAACAAAAACGTAATTAAGTTTCGGCGTGTTGAAAATTCCAACTTTTTGCTAAGGTAGCTAAGTACGCAGATAGGTAGTTAGCTGTAGTTGCTGTACGACGTAGGTACGTGTATGTGCGAGAAACATTTTAAATATGACATAGTCGAGCGTACGTGTTTGTCGGAGCGTAAACGACTCCGAAATCGTACACAGCCATATTTTCGACGTCGCTGTTGCTTTTCATTTGTATCCTGCAACGACGACGATAAAATTAAGAAATAATACCCTCGTCGGCGCGTAAATTTTTTCAAAACGACGTACAAAAAGCTCGCTAAGCTTTACGCATTGTCGAGCTTCGAGCTTTCGCCATACCCCGCCGGCATATCTGTCGTCGGACGAGCTGACGATGCGACCTAGCTCGATAACGTGTACTCGGATAAATTCATATATTCCTGCCATACTCTTCCTCGTTTTCGCAGCGAACTTTCATTAACTCGGCCAACGCAGTTAATTTACCAACAGACAGATTTATTTGGCCAGGCTTCGTCGTCATTACGAACGAGAACCGCAGTTAGGCAACGTGGACCTACTCGTATTACGAGTATCTACCTAGACCTACACAATAGCCATTCCTTCATAACCATCTCGTTGCCTATACGTGCTCGGCTACAGCGGCGGCTTACCAGTAAAATACGAGCCGACGTAAATGAAAAAAATTACGCAATTAGTTCTCCCCTTATACGTAACGCATCCTGCTATTTCGTGTGTGTAAATGTAAACTCTGCTCGCACACTTTTCTTTTCGACAACCGCCCTAAATTTATCCACGCCTCTAAATTACTTTCACCTTAGACCTTTGAGCGTTTGCGAAACTCTAACGAGGCTAAAAATTACACTTTACTACCTACGAAGCAATTCCAGCATCGTTCAGTCATCAAAATACCCTTCTGCTGTTCTTGTTACAGTTCGCTTCGGCTTCTTCATCTTTTTCCTCACTTTCTTTATACCACCAAAATTGAGCCAATTTATCAACAATAACGCCTATATTAACGGCATATCTTTCTTTCTTCGTATAATACTAACGTTTTTATCGCGTATTAGTCCTTTACCTATCATCAATAGAGGGGGCGAGTCATATTTTACCCGAATATAATGCGAACCGAACGTGATACGTTGTAGCTGTTTATGAAAATCTCTGTACTTGAATGGTAAGATTTTTTTTCTGGTATATTTTGGGTAAAATATTATCCTCGTTCTAACAACATGTATAGTGAGGGGGTTTTCTGGCCACCTTGTGTGAAGAAAACCCTCATTTATCAAATACACAATTTTTTTCAACACATTGATTTCAATTTCGGAAAAATATTGAAATTTAATTCAAATAGGTTGGCCGTGATTAAGGAAATAGAGCTCGTTTTACATCGATCGTTTGCAAATACCCCCTCCCCCCATTCTGTTATCACATAAAATATCGCATAGAGTGATTAGTTTTACTCTGAGGAGGGAGGGAAGGCTATTTTTTGAAATATTTTCGCCATAAGCACAAAAATTCGACTCTAACCTTTCATTTTGAAACGCATTTTTTCAAAAGTAGAGAAAGCGATTGAACTCGAGCGCATTAGGGGCGAAATTTTTTCGAAAAAAACTTTTAAAAAACTGAAATTTGATCATTTTTTAAACATCGAGAGTCGAAAAAATAAAAACTTCGAATGAAACTCGAAGCCTAAGCTACAAGATCGGACATAGAACTCCTATACCAGATGGTTAATTTCTTTCGCAATGATTCACGAACGAGGACAAGAAAAATTCATATTCCATTACGCCGTCGTCTCCGCGCCAATCCCTCCAGCCAAACATTCAAAAGATTCATCTTGAAAAGTCGCATTCGTATTCATCGAACGAGTTGATTTCTTTTTGAAAAACCAAACGACTCGTATAATTTTTTGCTATGTCATTGAAATGAGAAATGATTACGACGACGTCGCATCGTAACTTTTCCAACGAGAGCTTATTAAAATAGGCAAATTAATTCGATATCGCGGCTTTAAAACTTCCTCAATGGCAAATTAATTCGATTTCCAGCCTCGACCCTCTCGCTCGCTGTTCTTCTTCTCCCTGTGCAGATTTTTTGCGGCGAAATATTTCTATTTTCTTTTGTATTAAAGATTTAATAAATCGGGTAAAAAGAGAGAAACTGCGTCGCGACGTGGATAGGATTTTATGAACAGAAGAAAGACTTTGCTTTGATCAATAGCAATTGAGTAGTTTTTTAAAGCTCGTATATAGCTCGAATAACGAAAGAAAAATAAATCTCGAGCTTTTCTCATCTTTCTCGGGGTATGAAAATAGAGGCATAGCGAGAGGGGGATAATATTAAACTCGGTAACGTAGTTTTCCAACATGACATAGGTACATTTTTTATCTACAATCTACCTGGGTTATTTGGCCGAGTTTCGTGTTATAAAATTTGTAATTTTTCGTTCGTTTATTCCAAGGCCCTGGACCAACGGTACATGAAATTTGCTCGACCAATGGCGAAAGGGTTGGTCATCGATGCGACGAAACCCGGCAGTAATTCGAATTCCATTTCGCTACTGAATTTCCTTCCGTTTTGGCAAATTAATTATCGATCGATGAGCTGCCCCGACGGTATTTCGAGCCATATAGACGCAAACAGCCATCGAACCAGAGTCAAAATTTGATTGCTGATTGCGGTACTCGTACATTTTATAGGAAATTTATTATAAAATTTGGTTTATAGCGCATTTTAGTTTCTTTTCGCCAAGCTCGATTGGAACACTAAATTTAACGATCCTCTAAAAAGATCAGAATTACATTTTATTCAAGTGTGAAAAAATACCATCGCATTTCTTCCTTCAAATTCAATAAAATTCGAGCACCATATGCACTGAAATAGTCGTCATACAGGGTGTTCCAGTAGTGGTACACCGCCTTCAAATCAGAAATACTGCAACCCAAACAACTGATGAGTATGTATGTTTGATAATCTCAAGATTCGAAGGAGCAAAGTTATACGTCACGAACGGCGTTTTCTTTAAAACGTCGTCACTACTTTGATGATGAAGACAGGCCAAATTTATCAGGAACTTTTTAGTACAAATTTTTCAGTTGTGTGAATTTTGCTCATGTCTAAAATTGAAGGAGCTCTGGTGATTTGAAAATTTCAAAGTTTCATAACTCCTTATTTGCGAGCTAGATGAAATTTGTAAGAAACCTTTTTGAAAAACCTTTTCATTTTCTACAAAATGGATAATATGCATATTCTGTCTAATTCTAAAATTGAAGGAGTTACAATGATTTGAAAATTTCAAAGCTTCATAACTCCTTCAATTTGTGAGCTAGATAAAATTGGTAAGAGATCTTATCGATAGACCTTTTTGTTTCCTACACAATGAATTATATACATATTCCATCTAACTCTAAAGTTGAAGGAGCTACAACCATTTGAAAAATCAAAATTAATGCTGCTTTGAATTCGGACTTGGGTAAAATTTGAATGCCTTTGGTTTGAAGGCGCTGCATACTAACGGAACACCCTATACATCTGTGAAGACAATTTGACCCCAAAAAAAGGCAGGTAGGTCTACCAATCTCATAAAAATGTTGACTACGAATCCGCATTTCGCTACGAAGAAAAGAAAAAAGCGAAAGGCGAAATTAAAAACTTTACCAGGGAAATTCCTACCGCATATTTTTTCATTTCCTCGTTAAAAATTTCAATTTTTGTATTCGTTAATAATTAATAGCCACCAGTTGTGTTTTTTTTTCAACTCCGCGACTGATTCTGTTTTTTTTCATTCGTACCTTTCTCGCAGGTTCTTGGCGAGTTGACGAATAAAACGAGAAAAAAGAAAGACAGAAGCGGAGTTACTTTCTCGATATGACGTTTTTTTTCGCAGCTTTTCTCTTCTTCTCGTTCTTTCTCATTTTGCGGATTTTCTTTTCTCCGGCAGTAACGCGAAGAAAAGCTTTTTTCTCCATTAGTTCGAAATTAAAACAGTCGAGTTTTAAATGAATATTTATGGCGTTGGCGGGGAAATTATCAAGTATACGAATGCGGTGACTCGGTTATAGTTTGGCCGGGTTAAGATGTGTCGAGCTCGATGCAAAAGAAAGCCAGAGTCATGCGTGGTGGGCTCATATTCGCTATAATCGTTGAGCAGTTTGAATAGATGTGACCTAATGTGACTTGACGAGAGTTTGATGAGCATTTGAATGCGTCATAGAATATAAGCGAAGGTATTTCTGACGTAAAGTCATAATGAATTACGTGCAGAAATGTTCGTCTACGTTCGAATCCGAGATTTAAAATTTTTCTCTCTCGAAAATCTTACCCCAAAGTGTACGTTTTGACGATACGTTCGACCGAACGTAATTTATTTTAAGAACACCCTGTACTTGGCAATTTGTACAACCGCCACGAAAAACCCGAACGGCGCGGCAATCGCGATGTAATTTCAAAAAAAATGATATCGTAATAACGCATTTATGAGATTTTTACGAGATCGTCTAGAATCATTAGAGTACTATATCGTTTGGAACAACGATGCGAGCAGCAAGGGTGACATTAGGGCCAACTATTTCCGGATCAAAGGTTTTGCAGAAATGGCCACGACTAAACGGTTGAATTTTTAAAGTACCCGAACCCTCAGTTTTTTTTTCACTCTCTCGAGATGCGAATGTTAATCGTGGAAACCGTATTAAAGTGGTTCCATAAAAGTCGTATAAGTATAAAAAGTGGTCAGAAAAGTTTCGGAAATGTTTAAAGCAATAATAAACCCGCGAGAAACGTAGCGATTGCCGTAAAATTCGCAGTAAAACGTATTAAAATTGCGAAATCTTTGAAATTCGAGTGTTTTATCTATTCTCTTGCAAAATCACTAAAATGTTTGGGAAATTAATTGGAAAATTTAAAAGATATCGAAGGAACGAGCACAAGTGAAATTTACGACAGGGATCTCGAATCAGTCGTTTGCAAATTATGATCAAAAGTGACCCCAAAATTTTTTCAAATAAATAAATTCGTCGTTTTAATCATTGAACATGGGTATTCAATCATTTGAGAACGATTGATTCACCGAATCATTAGAAAATAAATCATTCGCGAACGATAACTTGGATTCGAATTATTTCGCTGAAGAAGTCGCGTTTGACAAAAATATTCATTCGAATTGATTATATGCGAAACTTTCATATTGAAAGGGGCAAGGAAAATTTTGCTCTGATGAGTTTTTACTCCAGTTGAGGGGCAAATGTTTTCTGAAAAAATTTGAATCTAAGCATATTTTTAACCACAGAAATGGGTGGTACTTCGAAAAAGGACAATTTTTCTTCGATGAATTTTTGTCTGCTTACAAAATTGAAGGAGCTCGGAGCATTTTAAATTGGAAAAATCGAAGAAAATTACACTTCGAGTCGAGAATAAAAAAAATCTCGAAATTTTCAATTTTAATCCCATTTTTAAATAATACTACTTTCGGGCTTTCCTTATCTTTACCCCTCCCCCCTCATTTTAATATTGAACAAAAAATGACAGAAAAGAGAATCTATTCAATTTTTGAAGTACAATCCATTTTCACGACTGGAAATATACAAGGTAACCCATTTAAAAAATCGATGGTTTTGAAAGTAAAAAAATCACTTGGACTGCAAAAATCTCAAAAACTAAGCCTCCTAGAAAAAAACTAATAGCTTGCAGGAGAAAGACAATTTCAGGCTCGATAATTTGCATCCCTTACATTTTTTTTTATACCACCTTTGATTTGGCCAGAACATTTTGATTCTTCGGCAAAATTCATCAACCACTGAAGCCGTTCCAACCCCTCCATGCATCCACCAACTGAAATATTCCACTTAATAACTACTCGTAATGCAAATAGTACTCACTTGAACGATTTTAGTCATTTCTTGAATATCTATAACGCCGTTACCATCAACGTCGTACATTCTAAACGCCCATTTTAATTTTTCTTCAGGTGTACCGGATGACGTCACGTCTATTGCCAATAAAAATTCCTATGGAAAAAAACACACACAATCGAATGGCATTAATATCGAAACCAGTAAAAAGGCGCGGAATAAATTTCACCATCGGCATCGCTCGAAGGGGACGAGGGGGTTTTGCGACAATACCCGTCGACTAAAAATAAACGCCATTGTCGTCGAATTAATTGCCACAGCGCGAAGCAAACTCGAGCTCTCGACTTTGATAAACATTCGTGGTTAAAAGCTCTGAAAACGAAATGGACTGAATTCGCTTCTTATAACGCCTCGCTTGCCTGACTTTTTTCCAAATCGATTCTAATTGTATTTTTTTCGCCATTTCCGTCGGAGCTATGGGTGTTTTCGAACGAGTGTAACGAGACGATGAAAAATTTCCTCTCATTTGTTCTAATCCACTCGCGTCGTCGTGTCTGCGGGCAAAACGACTAGAAATGTCGATTCGCACGAGAAAACAGGAGTCGGCAGGAGCCCGTTATTTTGCACTGCCAACTGCTACTGCATCGGAAATTAAAATTTTTTAAATTTCTTCACCGTGGCTCGTCAAAGGCTACGTGCCTTTTGTAAAATTAAGCTAGTTTTTTTCTCTCTCGCAACCGACCGACCAAATTAGTGCGAAATTCCTGCACAAAAAAAGCTCAACTCCGTAACGAGAAACTTTCGGCGAAAAATATTAATTTCAAAAATAAACAAGGTAAAAAAGCTTTAAAAACCACCCTTCTATTAACTCGTATAAAAACTCAAGTACTAAAAAGGAGAAAATAATTTCCATTCCTT